>PVJL010010626.1:0-47948 GCA_004026885.1 Lyroderma lyra | reverse complement strand
AGGGGAGGGGGTGGGAGAGGAGGGGGGGAAGCTAAATATAAGGTGATGGAAAGAGAAGTCACATTAGGTGGTGAACTTATTATACATCAAGTTGACAATGCACTGTAGAATTATATGCCTGAAACCTATGTAATCCTTGCTAACAGATGTCACCCCAATAAGTCTAACAATAAAAATGAATTAAAAAAAAAAAAGAATATCTGCCTGTTGTCGGGAGATGTTCTGCTATTCTGTTATGTGAAATGGAAAATCAGGTCACAAAGCAGCTTGGTGCTCAGAGGGCTGATGTTCAAAACCAGTTCCACCAACTGCTAGTTGTGAGCTGGGGCAAGAAATTTAGCCTATCTTAACCTCAGTTTATACATCCATAAAGTGGGGATGAGAATAGAACCACCACATTAGCTGTTATCAGAATGAAGTTGGCTCTTACACTTCAAGAGTTCAGGGGGGTTCCCTGGTGGTGTAGTGGTTAGGCTTCGGTGCTCTCACCAGCACAAACTGGGTTTGATCCCTGCTCAGGGAACCAACAACAACAACAAAATTATTAAAAAATAAAATAAAAAGAGTTTAGAACAGTGCCCAGTACATACCAGACAATTAATAAATGTTTGCTAATCTCATTTTTTTGGAAATAAAAATACTTAGGATATGCCTGTCAGAAGATCTAAACCTGAAACTGAGCTTAATCAGGCCTCTGTCTAGATCGAAATTAGATCAGTTTACATGGAACTACCATTGGCCAAATCCCAAAAGTAGGATGTGATCTGGTTTCTTCCACAAATGAATATTATAGAAAAAAACAACCGTTTAAACAGAAACATAGGTATTTTTGTGTAAAATGATATGATGCCTAGGATTTGCTTCATAATCCTCCAGGAAGAAAATGACAACAGGAGACAAGGACATACTGGGATTCAAGATTAGCTGTGCGTTGGTAACCACTGAGGCTGGGTCCATGGGGGTTCCTTGCACTTCTTAACTTTCAAGAATGTTTGAAAATGTTCATAATAGAAAGTATAAAAATTAATAAAAGTTACAAATTCTGGGGAACTTTCGGGAAGGAGAGCCACAAAGTGTTAACAAGTGACTATCTAGGGAAATTAGGCTGTGGATGATTTTAGTTTGTTTCTTCTTTCTCTACACAGTTGACCCATGAACAACTTCGGAGTTAGGGGCACCACCTCCAGTGCAGTCAAAATCCATGTCAAACTATAGCTGGCCCTATGCATATGTGGATTCTCAACCAGAGTTGACCCGTGAACAGCTGCATGGGTCAACTGAACCTTGGTCATTTGAACTGTGTGGGTCAATGGAAAACAATCCATATGTAACTGGACTCACACAGTTCAAACCTGCATTGTTAGGGATCAAGTATTTGTTTTCTCATGTTCCCCAAAGGAGCGGGTGTTAAATGTGTAACTGAAAAATGAATGCATACACTCTTTACATCTCTGGCTGCCACAACAAGAGGAGCTGTTGCCGTGTCTGCATATCTACAAAGGATGGTCCTATGCAACTCCTCCAGCTTTCTTATCAAAAGGAAGAAACACACGTACAGCACTGAACCCAATAATCTGAAGGCTTGCAACTCCTTCTGCTACAATGGGCTGATTCACTGCAAGACTGTGGGCGTGGAGCCAGAGGCCAATGACAAAGGTGTTGTGGTCGTCATGAAGCGGAGATCTGGCCAGCGAAAGCCTGCTGTCTCCTACGTGCAGACCACCATCTACAAGAATACCTGTGCCACCCTCAGCAGTCTTCGGCAAGACCAAGTACCACCCAGATCTGCACATGGCCGCCGTCCACAGAGCCAGTGCTATCCAGAAGCCTGTGACCCTGAAGAGGAAACGCCCTACCAAGAGCTCCTGAGCACGCCCTAAAGCAATAAAGCATCATCCAACTTCCCTCATCCAAAGAAAGAAAGAAAAATGAATGCATAAAACAAGAAGAAAAAGATACACATGTTCACTCAGAAGAAAAGAAGTTAGGAGAGTTGGGAACTAGGTAATAGAGGAAGTTCCTGGGAGCATTTGCCGAGGTTTTAGTAATGAAAACAACAAAAACAAATTTGTTTTCAAAAAGCAGGGTTGTACTAGCTCTTCTGCTCAACATCACCTATCTCCTCTGCCCAGTGGCTCCCCAGGTCTCCTTTCCCTGCCCTATGGCCTCCCGCTGCCCCACCCACTCCCCACCTTGCAGCCCCCAACCCCTCACCCAGCCGCACCTCTTCTCAAGGGGAGCAGCTTGTTCTCCAAGACATCCCTGGCATCGGTGCCCTCATCCATCAGGTCGAGCTTGGTGATGACGCCAATGGTCCGGAGGCCTGAAAGAGCCCAGAGGTTAAGGGTACCACAAGAAAGGAGCCCCAGGCCACCATGGGTCCAACTGAGTCCCCCTATTTCTAGGATGTGCACCTGGGACAAGCCATAATGTCACCTGCAAGAACCCCAGTTTTCCTCATGTCAAATGAAGACAGTAACAGCACCAATCTCAAGGAGTTGACCATGAGAATAAACCCGGCACATGACAAATGTTCAATCAATAAATGCCAGCCACCACCATCATCATTCAGATGATCAGTTATCGTGTCTTGCTGTTTCAGTGTCAGGAGAAACCTCATCAAACTACTGGGTTAGAGGCTCCATGCTACACTCTCTGCATGCAAAGTTCCAACAGAACACGCAAACCATGGCAACCATTTCGAGAGTAACCTGTCATCTGAATAGTCAAAATTCTACTCTGTAAGCCACTCACTGAATTGCATCTCTCACCAGGTCACCCAAAATCAAGAAGACCCTCTTAGCAAACTGTGACATCTGCAAATCAACCTTCCCTGCTGTTGCCTGCGGGCCACCTCTGTGCTAGCCATGTATGTGTGCATGCAAGTGTGTACATATAAGGGCTGTCCAGAAAGTATCTAGCCACACAATGTGAAAAACAAAGGCATCTATGGCTGGATTTTTTTCCAGACAGCCTTTGTATGTGTAGATATATGACACTCAGGGTGCTGAGGGAGGCCCAGGGAAGTCTCTGGTGAGTGCTAAGATAGGAAACTAGCGGGTGACAACATGCCCTCCCTGGGGCCCCTGCCTGCTCCCATTCTGTTGTGAGACTGGGAGCTGGCATCCTGTCTTTGGAGGCTTCAGGTGTGAACATGCACACCTGAAAGGAGGTAAAGAGATGTGACAGGGCAGGGAGTCTGGGGGTATCAACGCTTATTGGAAATGTCTGATGTCATGAAAGCTTTGTTTATTAGAGACCTGCAACAACCCCAATGTTCAAGAACAAAGAAAAGGCAACAACGGAGTGCCTGGTGGATGGCTATGTAAATACATCCGTTTGATAATAGGAAAACACATATACACATCACAGAAAAATAAGTAAAGATCATCCTATTTTAAAACTGAGTTTACTTGTAAGAAAAAATTCAGAAAGGGATCTGCCAAATGTGGTCACCAGTATCTCTGCGGGGGAGAGGAGTGTCACCTTTTAGGTTCTTTATTTTATGACAGTGACATCTTTTAGGTAGTAATTATGAATATTTTTGAAGGCAGAATATACATTTTTTTTTGAGGAAGAATGCCAGCATCAGGTTCGCAAATGGTGCTTAACTATATTCATTCACATCTTCTCACCACTTTTTCCCCTCCCTTTATCTTCTCACCACTTGATCAAGACTCTGTAGTATCTTTGTCAGTCACACCCCATTGGGTGGGACAAGACTGTGGGGACAGGGAGGGTGTGTGCAGGGGTGGCACCGCCTGGGAAAGTGCACCTGGGATAACTTTGGGGAAGGAGCTGGCACAGCCCATCCACCATGGAATGATGACACTTGGCACCCTAGACTTTGAGGACCCTGAAGTCCAGAGTGAGAAAGAGCTATCAGCGGCCACCCAACACTGACCACACACCAGGCATGACTCAGCTGGAAAGCAGGGAGTATGAGCCCCAGAGCCTGTCTCCCTCAGTTCCTCACTGGTCCCCAACTCCCTCCAAACCACTATGGATTCAGGTAGTTGGAGGGAATTTTGCAAAATGTCTAAGAGCTGTCCAGAAAGTATCCAGCCACACAATGTGAAAAACAGAGGCATCTATGGCTAGATATTTTCCAGATACCCCTCATATTTCAGTGTGTGTCCCACTCCATTAAACTTCCAACACTCAAAATAAATCCCTCACAGCTGCCCACAAGGCCCTGCTCAAATGGCCCTGGTTCCAGCCCCACCCTTACCTCCCCTACCCTCCCTTTAGCTCACTCTACTCCAGCCACACTGGCCTTATCACTGTCTTGAGCACCCCATGCTCTCAAATCACACCCAGCCTACTTGGTATCCATTGCCCATTTCCCTGGATTTTGCCTGTTTTTATTATTCTGGTCTTGCCTAAAACCTCACATCTTCTTCACAGGCCTCAGACCCCTTCCACCCCAGTCACTCTAAAAGGGTTCCATTTTGTTCCAGTGTTTACCTCTACCAGAAATTATCCTACTTGCTTATTTTGTTGTTGGAGTCTGTCTCCCCCATTGGAATATCAGCTTCCCAGTGGAGGGACCCTGCGAATTTTGTTCCCTGCAGGGTTCCCAAGGCCAAAAAGGAGCCTGGCATGCAGCGTGCTTAACTGAGATTTACTGAATAAATGGCCACTGGAAAAGTTTGACCCAGAATGCCCTGAGCCAAAGATGCACAGTTCAGCCCTCACTACTCCCTACTGCCCCAATTTGCTTTATTAACATCTCATTCTTTCACCTCCCTCACCTGGCCTCTGAGCAGTTATGGAGACATCACTAGTCCTCTCAGCAACTCTGCAGGTTGGGATTGCTACTCCCATTTGGACAGAAAGGGAACCAAGCTTTAAAAGGGTAAATAACTTCTAGAGGTGGGATGGACTTGCAACTGTGCCCAGAAAAGGCTGGGCTCTTCCCACTTCCTAAATTAGCTTTCAGTGCAGGTAAAGTGAAGACTGTTGTGTCCGAGGAAGAATGCCCAATTGTCACACAACAGACTCCCAGGGGATGCCCTCCAGCACTGCCCATCCTCATGGGAAATGCTATGTCCCAGGAGGCCTTTTTCTAGAAAGGCCGTGTGCCAAAGAGAATGCCAGTGACTTGGAATTAAGGATGCTGGGCAAGTCACTAAGCTGCAAGGTACCTGAGAGAGGGAGCTGCTACTGTGAGGTTCGATGTTTACCTTGGGGGTCAACTTCCTTGGCCAACTTGAGGGCATCTGAGTTGGCCAGGTCCATGTTGGCAGGGGTGACAGCAAGGATGAGACTGCTCTCCCGGCTGATGAACTGCAGAATCATATCCTTGATCTGGTACTCAATGTCTGGGGGCTGGTCCCCCACGGGCACCTTGGTGATGCCTGGGAGGTCGATGAGGGTCAGGTTCAATACTGAGAGGAAAACCAGAGGAAAAGGTCATCAGAGCCCAGGGGAGGGGAGGTACACACAGTCATTTTAGCCACTCAGCCCATTTCCCCAAATGCCAGGGTGTCAGACCTGAGGATTTCTCCTGCTGCTCCAACTGGATCACACCTTTTGATCCAGTAATTCCCCTTCAAGGATCCTATCCTCCAGACATTCTCTAATCACTGTATTTCAGTGATGTGGTTTTAAATGAGGATATCTGCATTTGTAAGTCGGAATTGCTTTAAATGGCTAAATAAATTTCAGCACAAAGATTCAGCCAATACCAAGAAACCATTAAAAACATAAAAGAGGAGTTCCCTGGTGGTGTAGTGGCTTAAGGTTTCGGCGCTGGAACTGTAAACACTGTGGCCTGGATTCGATTCCCACCCAGGGAACTACCCACATACCAAAAACAAAACCCATAACAGATGATATTCTGATAAGAAACACACTCTGAGATGCAGTCATACAAAAAAGAGTGATTTTTATATAATGCTACAATTTGAGTATAAGTGGTGATATACACATGAGATATATATATATATATATATATATATATATATATATATATATATGTATTTACAAATGCTTACATGTGCATTATCATTTGAAGAACATAAAATATATCTGTAGTACTGGGGGCCAGGGTAGGTTTTTGTTGTATATTCTTTTGTAATTTTTAAACATGAGCCTTGTATAGGCATCATTTATTCAAAAATAAGTGTTAAAACTCACAAAGAACCCATACTGAAGAGTTAAGAGTCTGCTAGAATATTCCCCAAATGCTATCTGAGTTAGCGATCTGTGCTCTGGGCCAGAGGTTATACATGGACACAGACTGCTGTTTAAATGATGCAGAGTTTTAAAATCAGGACATTTTGCAGAGAAGTTTGTCTTTCTGGATCCTCTTGAGAAGACCTGGCTACCTTAGGCTGGTTTCACTTGTCACTATGTGGCCACCTTCACCTAGGAGCCAAGTGGTATCTGCCCCTTTAAAGGACATTACAAAATTTGCAGTTACAAAACAGTCATGGGCATGTAAAGTACAGCATAGAGAATACAGTCAGTAATACTGTAATAACTATGTATGGTGTCAGGTGGGTACTAACTTATGGGGGATCACTCCATAAATTACATAAATGTCTAACCACTATGCTGCACTTTTAAAAAATAACAAAACATTGAATGTTGACTGTAATTGAAAAAAATTAAAAATAAACAAATGAAGCAGCATACAGTTGCAATTTGCCCCAGTTCCCACCACTTCCAACAGTCCTCCTGGCATGCTGTTTTCCTTAGAGCTGAGATCAATTTCTCGGTACCATGTTCCTACAAAAATGGGAAGCTACAGATCAAGAGGAATGGGTATGTATGAAGAAAATGGGAAAAGACATATTCTTTGTGACAGTGAGGCCGACCTGACCTGTTAGTTTTCCTCTGCCCCCGTGATAGGTCCGTGCCCGTTCTGCCTACCATGCGGCGAGTACACTCGCAGGTTGATGGGCACTGGGGAGATGCCTTTGTTGGTCCCCGTCACCCTGTCAGTCTCTGCTTCGATCTCTTGTCGGACTTCATCAAAGTCCGTAAACTTCTTGGACTTGCAGTGCAAAAACTCGGCATATTCTGCAAAGAAAACAAAGATGCTCACAATGAGAAAAAGAAGTGGTCTTGCAGCGGGTGGGGAGCAGACAGTCTTGTGGGACAGGAGCTTTGCAAGCAGAGAAAGTGAAGAATCAGTCGCAATTGCTGCAGGAATCTGGGGGAGCAACAGATTCATCCTTGTGACAAGTATTCGAGGGGAGCACTCCTATAGACTGAGCCCCCTTCCAGACCTCACAGATTCCACAAGGAATAAAACTGGCAAAGATCCCTTCCACACGGAACCAACATTCTCATGAAGCATTCTGCAAAACTAGACAGACTGTGACATGAGTCCAAAAAACAAAAAAAAAATCAACAGGTGGACGTGACCAGCATTTATTCTTTTTTGATGAACAGAAGAGGAAATATTGGCATATTTCACCCAGAGCAAGAATGATATGTTGTGTCATCCATGAGACTGAGTTCTGGGTCGTGATGTATTAATAGAACCCCCCTTGCTGTAGGTCACAGTCAAAAGAGACACAAGCTGCTATCCTAGTGGGATCCCAAGGCATCAGCGCTCGCCAACTGGCGCATGTCCCTGCAACTCATTTGTCCTTCTCTAAGGTGTTCACAGAGTGTGGGGAACAGAGCACAACTGCTGGTCCCACCAAAGCCTGTCTTGATGAACCTTCTCGCCTCCTGACTATTCAAGGGGCCCCCCACCTATACGTGAACCCCTCAGGAGAAATGCTTTCTGGGTAGGGCCTTGAGTGAATGTAAGAGGCCTTTTCACACCTTCTGAGACCAGGGTATCTAAAAGCTATACCGACACTGAGATAAAGGGAAATAAATAAATGACTAACAAGGCCCTATCACTGAGCCAGAGTAATCCAAAGCAAAGATACAAAATAAAGCAAGAATAAAAAAATGTTCATTGTAGGGTGTAGGTGAATTTACAGGTGTTTACTATATAATTCCTCAACTTTTTCTTATGTTTAAATTTTCATAACTGTTGGAGACAAGGTCTGAGATCACAGGTGCTGCAGTGATGCTAAAAAGGAAGTGATGCAGCAAACAGCCTAAAGAAATGGACCACCGCAGTGATGCAAAGATCTGTACTACTATGCTCTTTCAAAGAGTAAAAATCTGGAAATTGCCCCAATGTCCACCAGGAGGAGACTTGGCTACATAAATCAGCACACATATACCAACAGCCACCTCAAAAGAAAGGATGGCATGAAGGACTGTGACAGAGAAAGACCAGGTGGTCATAGAATCTCTACACACAGGTGTAATGAGACAAAGAAATGAGTGCAAGAAGGCTCACTATCCTATCACAGTCACTTAACAAACTGGCGAACTCTCAGCCCTTACTTGCTTTGCTCTGGCCAGCCCAGCATGTGGTCCCAATAGTCCTTATGAGTGAGGATCTTAGTCGGTGGGTATCTCTATGATATGCCCATATCACCGATAAGGAAACTGAGGCCCAGACAGGTGAAGTGACTTGGCCCAAGCTCAGTGGTGGAGCTGGGATTTGGAATTCAGATAATGTCTCGAGGCACTGGATCCCAAGTCACATGGCCTTTGGGAAGCCACCCTTGGCTCTTTACCTCTCTAAAGCTCTGTGGCTGGAATCACAGGGACTCCAACAGCTCAGAACATTGAGGACCTAGTCCAGCACAGCACTAGCCACTCGGGAGCAGAGGCAATGAGAGTGTCAGTTGGAGGATCCAGGATCACCCACCCCACCCCATCAGCTGACTCAGTTCCCAAGGACAGTCACGCTCCGGCCCTCCAGAAGGACAAGAGGAACCATTCGGTTTCTTTTCCTGCAGCAGCCACCCAGAAATGGAAGAGTCCTCCAATCCCCACAGCAAACCTCAGTTCTCTTCTGGCTCGAGGCCTTGGGCTCAGCACCTGAAAGAGACCACCTCCATTCCAGGAGGAGTGCAGGGGGTGTGGGATGGGAAAGGGGCTAGGAGCCACCACATGGGTCCTCTCCCCCGTAGGCCACTAGCCTGGTGCCTAGAAGGTCCGGCCTCAACCTCCTCCTCTTCTAGGGCCTGCCTGCCTGTCGCTTCTTCCAGAGAGCCTTCCCTGATGCCACAGCACCCAGTACCCCATTCTGCATTTTGGGCCTCCCACAGAGCCAGGTCACTGTGAATGTTTAATGGGACCAGGACCAGTCAGCTGTGGCCTCCCAGACCCCAGCATATGCTGGCAGCCTCCTGTCAGGAAAGCCCCAACTTCTTCCTCAGCAGGTCAGTGGGCAACAGGAAGGTTAGGAGCCAGTGAGCCCCCTCCCTCATCACCTGCCTTCTTCTTTAAGGGGCTCCCTGTCACTTTGGAACCATGTGCTAAATTCCAGAGTCATACCAACATTAAAGCACTTCCACCAAGCCTGCTTTCCCCTAATAGCACTGACCTTCTTAAAGCCAAACCTCAGCCCTCCTCACCTCAAAACTTCCATGGCTCCCACCTCACTCGAGTAAAAGCCAAAGTCTTTACCACATCCCACAGAGCCGTACAAAATTTCCTTCCCTTCCAATTTCTGACCTCAACTCACTCCCCTCCAGCCATGTCAGTTTCCCTGCTCATACTCCAGCCCTGCTCCTGCCTCAGGGCTCTTCTGTTTGCCTACAGTCACATTCAGGTGTCATTTCTGTGAGGCCTGCCCTGGACCACACCTGAAATGACATATGTCTGCAGTCTGTTGCCTCCTTCAGTGCTTTTATCCTTCTCATGTCTTATCTTTCTCTAGCACTCTAGTATCATTTACCTTCTCATCCTGTGTATTTATTCTGGTTCCCAGCTGGAAGTTATTTCTACCATACAGGGCAAAGATCTGAATCTGTGTTGTTCACACTGGTCCCTGGGGTCCCCCCGGGAACACTGTAGGGGCTCAATAATTACATGCATAACTGAATGATTCTGTCAGAACATGGTCCCTGTTTCAGCTTCTGGGAGATGGCCCAACACTCACAAAGCCACCAAGCTGGATCTATAGGAGGCTGGACAGGGACAGGGTCTACTAGGGCCACCTGCTGTCTCTTCCTCTCTGTCCCTTCCTCCCTCCTTCCCAAAGCACTACTTGCCAACACAGGCCCAGCCCCAAGCCAGGTTCCTGGTCTGATGGGGAAGATGGATACTGCACAAGAGTGTCACAGCAGGTGTGACAGGGACTGGACATACCAGGAACTGGGAGAGGTGGCCTGCCCAACTCCAGCCCCAGCACACCCCAAGATGACGAAGGAAGTAAGGGTGGGGATAGGCAGAGAGAAAGCCATGCCCAAGCCATCCCTCTTAAGTGACATTTCCCCATGCCCTGAGGATGCTCTGGACCTGGAGGTGGGGGTTGTGGGTTGTGGTGGGGACAACCACAGGGAAGGGAGGGGGGCTGCCCATTGGTCAGGCTCACTCTCTGTACCTTAGCTTCCCCATGAGAAAAATAAAAATAGGAGAAATAGTGAAGAGAGGTTAGGCCTCCGCCGCCCTGTACATGTTCGAATGCTGGAGATGATTTAACTATTTACATCTCAGTAAGTCAGAAGAGATCTTAGGGCTGAGCTCAGAACCTGCAACACTCTAAGAGCTCTTTCTTCACTGAACCCCAGTAGCCAAGGCCAAGCCACTACTCACTCTGCCTGCCCCAGTCCCTGCTGCTGAGCCGCACCCATCTCCAGCTCAGCTGCAGTGTTTTCAAACCTTCTGTTCTTCCTGTGTAGATAACAAAGCCAGTCCCACCGGTCCCTGGCCCGTGCCATAGCATTTCGACAGCCACACAAACAACACTGTACTCCTAGACAAGCGGCTTCCCTGGGCGGGGAGGGTCAGCATGTGTCCATGTGTCGTCAGGACTCAGCGCGCCATGGGACCCAATGTAGGGTCTGGAGCACAACAGGGATAAAGAAAGAAAACAGGCCCTCATCCAGCAGTCACACTGCCAATTCCAACCCCAAGGAGCCAGGAGGCCTTGCCCACCACAGGGCTTCCCCCTCTTATCCCAACTGTGGGGTCAGTGAATGCACTTGCAGTATTTTTCCAGAAGGAGGTTCTGCTCTCCCCACAGAACTTATTTCCTGCCTCCTTCAGGTCTCGGTTCTAAATACCTTGCTTGGGAAGGCCCCCGTGGCCACCTGATGCCAGCAGCACCCCTGCTCTATCCCTTTGTCCCCTCTTTTATGGCACTCCTCACACTGACACACCAAGCATGTCCCCTGCTAAAACTGAAGCTGAGAGAGGGACTGTGAGGGCCTTAGCTTTTGTCATACTCTGCCTGGTGCATGGTAGAGAGTATCTGCTTAATAAAACTTTATTGGGTAGCCTATTACAAAGCAACCATAGCCTGGGAGGATATCACCCCGTGACTGCCAAGTGGGTCCCCACTGTGCTAAACAGCCAATTCCCCAATTTGGACATCCCTTAGGCCCTTCAAGAAGGTGTTCTCAGAAAGGAGGTGACAAGTGCACATAAGCCTTGCCAAAATTATGACACCTTACCAAGTTGTTTATACAATGCTGCCAACGTTAAGTGCACAGTGGCAAGTTCATGAACTTAATTGTCATATTTTGGGCACAACAACTCTGATAGCCATTCTAGAAAAAAGAGTTCCAAAATTGCTTTGAAGGGTGGACTAGGCACTGGAGTCGGTGCACAGCTTCCCAAGGAGAGTACTTCAAAGGTGACTGTAGTGATATTCAGCAATGAGGTACACAGTACTTTTTCTAGGATGAGTGTGCAAAATTAATTGTCCAACCTCATACAGTGCTAGACCCATGGGGAGCACACAAATAGCTTAGCTGCTGGTCTTGAAGACATTTGCAAGGCTGTCTGGGGTCTCAGTGCTCTGTACAGAGAGGCTCTGCCCTGATCTTTATGAACAGATTCCATTCCTTCTCTATTCTGAACTCAGCAAAGAGCAGAACCACCAGGCCAACCCATGGCAGTAGGTGATGAGAGTCTGCCTTCCCCAAACCTGGTGCTAACAGGCACGCTGGTCTGGTTGACATGACCCAGGAAAAATGATGTGGGGCTCATACACACTTGGGAGTACCATATGATTAAACAGATCTGTTCTCCAAGGACGTTTCAGAGCCTTTAGCCAACCAAGAGAGGACAAAGCACATGGCATCTCCCAAGTTTGTTTGGTCCTCAAGCTCCCTCTGACTTGAGACAAGTGAACATGTCTCAGTCTAGGACAGGGGTTCCCTGGTGGTATAGTGGCTAGGCATTGGCACTCTCAACGCCATGGCCTGGGATCGATTCCCAGCCAGGGAATCACCAAAAAAAAAAAAAAGATTCTCAGTCTAGGACACAATGCCACCATGAAGCTATGCTACTGTGATTTATATTAAGAAATATATTTGGTCCTACCTCCATTCTTGGCACAGAGCTCCTAAAATTCTTAGAAAGTCTTAAGTGGTAAGAATCATAATAAAGGAGTCTAGATACTCATAATAAGCCCTTTTTTAACTACACCTGAGTTTATGTCAAAGGGAATCAACTACGTGATCAGAGGGTTGGCACTTTCCGTCCCAGCCCCTGACTTCCTGGATGGGACAGGGGCTGGAAGTTGATCGATCGCCAATGAGAAATGATTTACTCAGTCATGCCTATATGATGAAGGCTCCACAGTAACTCAAAGGAACAGGTCTGGGGAGCTTCCAGGTTAGTGAACACATGGAGGTGCTAGTATAGGACATGGAGATCAGCGCCCCTTCCCCGTGCCTTACCCTATGCCATCTCTTCCATCTTGCTGTTAAGTTATATATTTTTATACTAAACTGAAAATCTAGTGAGTAAAATGTTTCTCTGGGTTCTGTGATCTGCTCTAGAAAATTAAGTAAACCCGAGGAGGAACTCTTAGAACCTCCGATCTATAGCCAGGTTGGTCAGTGATGACCTGGACTTGCAATTGGTGTCTGAAGAAGGAAGGGGTACATTCTTGCGAAACTGAGACCTTAACTTGTGGGATATGACACTAACTCCAGGTAGGTAGTGTCAGAACTGTACTAGACTGTAGGACACCTGGTAAGTGACACCTTAAAATTGGGAAAACTGCTTAATGGTATGGAAAAAGAACACACATTGGAGAAGGGGACAATCCTGTCTGGCATCCCGACCAGCCCCAAGTCTGACCTTAGACAGCCCCCAACTTGGTTTCCTCATCAAGACACAAGGTGTGCACCCAATTACTGCAGTCTACAGGCTTTATAGAAAGGGCCCTGCCAGGGCCCGGCTCATGGGCAAAGGTGTACACAGTCATTGATAATCCTATCCACAGGACAGAGGTGCATGGCAGGAGCCCTTAGAGCACACTGAGGCACCCAGAACCTCCTGGGGAGGAGCAGGGGACAAATCAGATCAGTGTCCCTGTTCTTCTAGCACTGGTGTTGGAACATGGGGAAAGAGAGGCTATTAAGAAAATAAAAGAACAATAATCAATAGTTTAATGTTTATTTGGGGACGAGTGGGTTAGGGAGGGGAGAAAGGGGAGGGGGTGGGAGAGGAGGGGGGGAAGCTAAATATAAGGTGATGGAAAGAAGTCACATTAGGTGGTGAACTTATTATACATCAAGTTGACAATGCACTGTAGAATTGTATGCCTGAAACCTATGTAATCCTTGCTAACAGATGTCACCCCAATAAGTCTAACAATGAAAATGAATTAAAAAAAAAAAAAAAGAAAAGAAAAGAAGAGGATGTGGTATATGACACAGGTTACATAGGAAATAAGGCAGCAATGACTGGGGGGGTAGGGATGAGATGAGGGTCCTCCAGAGATGGGGAGGGTAGTGCAGGTGTCTCAGGCAGGGAGCACAGTAAGTAAAAAGGCCTAGAGGTGGCAACAAATGAGCTGAGCTCAAGGATGAGAAGGGAGGAGTTCCCTGGTGGTGTAGTGGCTTAAGACTTCGGCGCTGTCAACGCTGCGGCCTGGGTTCAATTCCCGGCCAGGGAACTACCCACATACCCAAAAAAAAAAAAAAAAGATAAGAAGGGAGACTGGCTGCAGTCAAGGACAGTAAGGTCCCAGAGGCCAACAAGGCCCCAAGAAGGAGGCTGGGAGCCAATCCTGACATCCCTCCTGTGAGCACTGGACAAGGTCAAAGCCAGCAAAAGAGGCTCAGGAGGCCCCCGTCATCCACATTCCACAGAAGAACAGTCCAAAGCACACAGGATTTATGAGGTCCAGGGGTTGTTCCCAAAGAAGAGCAGGATTCACCTATAAGCCATCAAACATCCTGGTGGCTGAGGTCTGAAGTAATTTTTAAACTAAGCTGATTAAAAGTGATATCTCACCAAGACCTGGAGGAAGAGAAGCTAGGAGCCACTAGGTATCATAGGAATCAGAGAGAAGTACCAAGCCCCAGCTTCTGGGCCATACCACAGCCATATGGGGTGCCATGGCTACAGGGGAGGCACCACTATCATCCCATTTTACAGATGAGGAAGCCAAGGCACAAGAGAAGGAACTACCTGCCCAAGGTTCTCCAGATGGTAAAGGGTGGCAGTCTGGCTCAAGTCCTGTCCCAGAGAGCCAGACCAAAGTTCCATCTCTAGGAACAACATAGCCCCTGCAGCCCCTAGAGGGCATCAGAAGCCCCAGTCATCACTGTCTCCCACAGTGCACTCAGCTCCCTCCATCTAGTGGGGGGGAGGGAGGGGGTCCTACCTCCTACCCACCCACCCCAGCGCCTCTGCTATTCAGTGCCTCGGTGGCCTCTCCACCTCAAGGTCACTCTAGACTGCCCCTCATACCTGCAGCACTACCCTGGGCCAGGCCCCATCACCTCCCTCCTGTCACCAGGCTAACCACTCCCTGGCCTCCCCACCTGTACTTCTGTCCCTGCCTGTCTTTCCTCCACAAGGCAGCCAATGGGCTGAGCCATCTCTCCCCACCCCAAGTGCCATGCAGGCTCCCAATTCCTAAATCCCTCACTATGCCTGCCAAGCCATGCCACCTGCCTCTTGGCCCTCCCCAGCTTTCCCCACCCATCTCACAGCTTCCCACACTCTGTTGCCCCTGCCTAGAATGTTCTCCAAGGCCTTTGGCCCAAAGTAGAGCTAGTGCCTGATATAATCTCCTACAATGCAACGTGCTTTTCCCTCTTAGCTCGGCTGGGCTCAGGGAGAGCTGAGACCCTCAGAAAACTCATAATGCCTCGCTGGCATCTGGGCCAGGTCCAGCACAGAGTGGGCACACATCTACTTGGGGCCTTAAGGGACCTGAAATGCCAAGGTAGAGAAGGGAGAGTATGCAAGCTGGGACAGCCAGGGCCACTCCCATGTGGGACATCCAGGCTCCTCTCTCTGACCTGTACTCCCATCCCAGCTCAACAAAATCCAACAACATCTCCATCACCATGGCTCTTACCCTGTCTCTACCTGCCCCCGAGCACCTGCTCCCACCTCCTCCTGGGTGTTCTTGCCCCACTGGTCTCTGAGGTCTCATCTCCACCAGCAGCTACAGGATCTGGTTAAGTCACACCTCAGCCGAAGGCCACATTCCCTAAGAGTGTGGGAGTTTAAGACTGGGCTTTCAAGATGACCCTCCTGTGTGTCCTCAGGCAGGTGGCCTCAACTCAGAAGCCTCAGTTCAGTCCTCTGTGAAGTGGGGATTAACAGGAATGAAGATTTCAATGTTAATCCAGGCCAGGCACTGGGAAGATATGTGTCCTCAAGTTCCTGACACTGGTGATCCCAGAGGGCTGTTGCTCATGTGCTTCTCCTCCTTTCCCCAGAAAGAATTTCAGTTCCTCCAAGAGGCCACTCTGGGCACTGGGGCCTCAAGGTCCCCACACATACTAATCTTTGCTGGGAAGGAGCACTACCCCTTCTCCAATACATCCATCACATCTGTCAGCCTCAGCTTACACATCACTTCCTCGAAAAGCTCCCTGACATCCCCCACCCTCTCTGATGGAGTTGGTTCCCTCCCCTCACCATACACACTCCTATCTGATGAAGGCCAGGCCTGTGTGTCTCCTTCCTGATCTCCCCCTAAGTTTCCCTCATCTGTTCCCCTGGACCAATGGGAGGGAGTACCAGGAGGGCAGGTGGTGGGTCCTGTACTGCTCACCTCAGTATCTCAGATCTGGACCAGCCTGTGGGACACAGTAAGTGCTCAGTGGACCACCGCTGGGTGACAGCCACTGTGGAGGTGATGAGGGAGCCATCCACCATGACATGGTTGTGACCTTCCAGTGCAGGAAGCCAGCCAACTTGTTATCCTAGCAAGCTGCCCCGTGAAGCTGACAACAAACAACACCACAGCCACTGGTACAGCACTGCCCCAAAGGTGTACCTGCACCGACTAACATGATCTTCACAGCAAACAACCAACAAAAGTGGTGTTATTATTATCTCCACTGTCCAGACAGGAAACACAGATGTGAGCAGTCCTTCCCCAGGGGCCAGAGAGTCAGTAAGCTGCTGAGATAGGACAGGAGCCTGGGCAATCTTAGCTCATAGGCCCTACCCATCAGAGCAGAGTGTGGCTAGGAGCCAGGAGCATCAGAACCGTCAGGGAAGTTATTAAAATGCAGATTACCACCTCCTCCCCCTCCATCAATCTACAATATGGGATGCAGAAACCCAACAAGCCAAGCCCTCTCTGGCTTTGATCCACACTATGAAACCTGCTGCTCTGCTCCCGCTGATCCTGGCACAGCTGATTGGACAGCAAAACCCAGACGAGGTAGCCCATTGGCTTGCCCATGGCCTATGACATGGCACAGCTCACAAGAGGCTATGCTGGACCAATCTGCCGCCACCTCTCACTGAAGCCATGCCCTCCATGTAGAGTGGTGTCAGAAGATGAAGGAAAAAGGACTGGATTTGGAGCACAAATATAACCTCAGATTCCAGATCTGGTGCCAGCTAGGAAGGTAGGTAACCTGGTAAGGCCTCAGTTTCCCTATCTGTAAAATGAGGGTGTGTCAGCTGCCTTCCCAGGGCCTTCCTAGCCAGGGCTGACACTCCACCTCAGTGGGGAAGCAGCAGAGACCCTAAATGGAGACCCTTCAGGGCTCTGAAGAGAGGACCACAAACCCCTGATGGCTCCCCTCTCTCCTTCCACCTTCCCACCTGAGATGCTTTCCAAGGAGGCCTGAGTGGATTTCAAGCTCAAAGACATGCCCACATCATGTCAGACTTGTGTGGGAAGAATAGACATAAACTGAGGCCACTGAGAAAAGGACAGGAAAAAAAATCTAAATGTGGGCCATTCTTTACTCAACAGACAAGTCGCTCCCAAAAGTCAACGTTGTAATTAAAAAAGAAATGGCAGGGATGCTGTTCTAATGAAAAGAGAAAGTACGACAATGGAGTGTAGCATGGGGTTGATCAGAACAGCTAAAAACCAGCCAAGGAAGACATCTGGGGGACAACTGGCAAGAGGAGTATGGACACTGGTCATTAGATAACATGTAGGAATGATTACTTTTTTTGGGTGTGGTCTGACTGCAAGAGAGTGTCCTTTTTGCAAGGGGAGGCACACTGAAGCATTTCGGGTTGACACATAACAATGTCTGCTACTGATTTTGAAAGCATTCAGCTAAAATATGTTATCTACAATACAGCAAGCACATGTGGCACAGGACAGCCTGTTCACAGCTGAGGACACTCAGAGTGGGGGGTGGGTGTTCAGTGAACTGTGCTTCAACTTGCCTGCACACACAGAAGACATGAATTCAAACCCAAATGATAGCTCAGCCACCAGAGACTCCATCATAAGCCCTGTGGCTCCTGCTGGACATGGCATCCACACTAATTTCCTGCTACAGCTTTGACACACCCCACCGTACCTGTTTTTGAGAAGATGAGCTGCAGAATGAGAGGCCGCCGGGTGACAATTCCTGAACCTCGGGGAAGGAAGTCCCTGTGGGAGGAGAAAGGGACAGAAATTACTCACAAGGGTGGTTTGCGGGACAGGAAGTATGATCACACGTGGTGGAGCAATCCCCTCTTGCAATTTGGGTGACTTCAGCAAAGACACCAACTCCAGCAGGGCAATGGGGAATGCTCTGTCTTTGGAGGGTCCTGAGGCCACAGACAGGAAGGGATGAGAGGGGAAGAACTGGATAGAAGGTTGGTGACAAACTTTCCCTCCAAGTGGCTTTGCTCCAGCCCCACCATGCTCAAAGGGTCCTTCCCGTAACAAATATTTGAACCATCTCCCCCAGACCCCAAAGAGATCAGTACATTTCCTATATACATGTTTTAAATTAATATAATGGCATATGTATGATATAAAGACTAAAAGAAAGTAGCTGATGACAAAATATAATGTGTTTCATATCCCAAAAAGACAGATCGTTAACAGGCAGGAAGAGTATCAGTGGTTGCCTGGTGGGGGAAGGGGGTGGAAAACAGAGAGGAGGGAGCTTTCTGGGGAAATGAAAATATTTTAAAACTGGACTGTAGTGATGTTTGCTAATATTTATTATAAATTTACTAAAAATTACTGCACTTCAAATGGGTGAATTTCCTAGCCTAAAAATGATCCCTCAATACAGCTTTTTAATAAAAAAAAAATACACTATGTATTTCAATATGGAAATACTACCTGCACTGACTTACACTAGTACATTTAGGTTCAGGCAGAGTTGGAAGACTGGCAGCAACCCTGGACCATTATGAAAGGAAAGGAAAGGAGCAGGGATCCAGGCAGGCACTGGAGTAAAAGCTTTTCAGAGATTACAGGTGTGCAAAGGACCCTGCTTTTTCATGTAAAATGGAGAAAGGTTCTAGGCTTAGGGAATTTCTTTTTTTGTTTTTGTTTCTGTTTGTTTGTTTGTTTGTATGTGGATAGTTCCCTGGCCGGATATCGAACCCAGGCCGCAGCACTTGACAGTGCCAGCGACGAAGCCTTAAGCCACTACGCCACCAGGGAATTCCCAGGCTTAGGGAATTTCAAACAAGACTGGCACCCAGATAAATATTTGGATTACCTGAAATGTGTGCAGGACACAGGACAATTGGGACTGGACAAGTGTGTCTCATATATAGCAAAACAACAGCATTCCTGGTGCGACCTCACTTCCTAGTACTGTGGCAAACACAGTGCCTCAGGGGGCACCCTACCAGTGTTGGGAACCCCAGTTGAGACCCTGGAGGATGCCAGGAGGCCACTAGTTCTCAGCTCAAGCTAGGCATCAGAATCCCTGAGAACTTATTAACCCAGCGTGCAGAAGGAGGGAGGAAGTACACCTTTGCCACAAACTATGCACAATGGGGTTCAAGCCCTATTAGCCTGTGGACTATCCCAGCACAACTGTTTAATGCCTCCTTCGGCTAAGAACAGAAACACAGCAGTGACCACATGAAAGGTTAGACTGCACCCTCATGGGGAACTGCAGCCCAATCTGAGATGAGGTTCCAAGGGTTACAGGGATTTGAGGGCCCCATGGGGGTGCTACCCATAAGCAGCAGAGCAGAGCGCTTGACTGGATGGGCTCAGAAAGGGTTGGGGTGAGAGGGTGGTGCTGGAGGTCATGATGAGAAGACTGGTCGTCATTCTTAGGTCAAGGACATCCAATAGGGATTAGGGACAGCCAGATTATAACTGTGTGTGCATTTACAGGTATGTGGCTTTAAAAGACCCTTCTGGCTGCTGCAAGTATGAGAGTGGGAGCCAAGAGGCAGACAGAAGGAGACTGCACTATTTTTATTTTTTTAATGTGGGTAGTTCCCTGGCTGGGAATCGAACCCACGCCGCAGCGTTGACAGCGCCGAAGCCTTAAGCCACTACACCACCAGGGAACTCCTGCACTGTTTGGGGTGAGCAATGACAGAGCTGCCCCGGGGGGTGGTTGGAACACCAGAGGGCATTGGACAGACACTGGATAGAGCCAAGAGGAGTTTAGGAGATAAACAGCCATGACCAAGGGCCAGGCTAGACTGAGAAGAACCATGGAAGGTGAGAGGGGCCAAAACAGAGAGAAGAACATCAGGAGGACACACATTAGCTCCTCTAGGATTGGGGGAGCTCACAGCCGCTGGTAACACAACCTTTCACACCTCAGGTGCTACCCACGCAGCCTAGTTCCTAAGAATGAGAAACACCCCCTGGGCTATGCCTGCCCTATGTGAAGCATTTCACACCCAATCACATAGTGTGACACCATGAACTATGCACTCCTATTCTCATTTGGCATATGAAGAGACTGAGGTGTAGAGAGGATATGTAACCTGGCCAAAGTCACATGCTCGTTTACTCTAGTATTACTCATGCCTACCAAGCACATTGGAGGTACTGGGGACACCGGCGCTGACATTCTGATAGGGACCACATGAGATGTGAGGGTGGGGACAAAGAAGACACACCATAGGGGTGAGAAAGCTTGGGGCTGGAATGGTCAAGGAAGACCGCCCTGAGAAGGAAAAATGAGGGGCAAGCTAGATGTAGGGATGGTGCGCAGGGCGGGAAGCCACATGTGGGTAACCAGACCCCAAAGTAAGCTTTTTACCTCAGTCCTCCCCAGAGTGGGTATCCAATGTCTCCAGAAGAGCAACCCCCCTTCCTAGAGGATGCCAGGCTCTCCCAGGAATGCAGTGGGCCTGCTGGGGGCTGTTAACCTCTAGAGCACCAAACATGGCCTGACCCTGGCTCCCTGTATCCACCTAGGCCACCTGGCAGGAACCTGAGAGGTAGGAACAGAGGCACCTTGCATATCAGAGACCATGGGCGTCAGCCCTCTGACACAGAATCACCAGCAGCAGCAGTGACACTATGCACGCCCATCACAAGACTCTCCCACTCCACCTCTTCCATGCAGATGGAATGTGTCAGTGACCGACCAATACACGAACAGCGTGTGAATGCATCCCCAGCAACTGTCGGTGTGGTTCCTTGATGCTGATATGTGTGACCAAAGCCAGTTTCTTTTCATTGCTAACCTACATTCCAGTGCATGGATGGACCACAGTTTATTCACCCATTTACTGGGTGATGGGATATTTGGGGTCTTTCCAAGTCAGAGCCATAAGAAAGCTGCTCTGGACATTCTCATACATGCCTTTTGTTGATGTTATGTCCTCGTTTCTCCTGCTGAGTCATATGGTAGACTTGAACTTGAAAGGGCAAAACTAGTCTCTGCTGATAGAAATCATAGAGCAGTCGGTTTCCTCTGGGGGAACTGACTGGAAGGGGCATAAGGGAACTTTCTGGGATGATGACAGCATCTTCTGTCTTCATCTGTTCAATGATTACCTGGATGCATGCATTTATTTTAAAAATCAGGTGAACACTTAAGATTGGGTGAGTTCCTTTCTCTAAGGTAATAAGAAGGTCCTAAGTACAAGTAAGTCCAGGAGGACATGCTCATGAAGATTCAGATAGGAAAGTACAGAGAACACACCATTAAAATTTGCCCATGAATCATTACAATCTTGTTAGTTTCCCAGTAAGAATAGCTCAGATCTAAAGAACTTTAAATTCCAAGTGGGGGCGGGAGGGGGTTATTTAAATAATTTAGGGCCCTATCCCCACCACTGTGCAGCCACCAAAAAAAAAAAAAAAAAAAAAAGGCATTTTATCTCCTGACATGGAACTTCCTCAATGTACAGAGGAAAACAAAAGGTGCAAAAATGTGTCTGTGTTTTGCAACTGAAGGAAAACAAAACAAAACAGTATCAAGCCATGGAGGGTGGGGCCTGTTGGGAAGGAGAGTCATTGCACGTTCTAGAACGGGCATCATCCACATGGATTACCGACTCTAAAAAAATTACTTTTTCAAAAAGTAAATGTTGTCAAGTGCTCACTGTATGCCAGGCAAGGACCTGAGAATTTTCTGTGAATTCATCACATTTAACTATGACAAAATCCACCAGGATGGTTCTGTGAGCTCCACTTTACAATGTAAGTAGACCCAGAGGATGAGCAGCTGTGCAGGTCATCCAGCATCTGGCAGTGGCACAAGCATGAACTGAAACATGTGGGGTCTGAGCCTTTGACCACTAGGTCACCTCTGGGCCTGCACATCTGACACAGAAGCTGCCGGCGTCTCCCCAGCCAGGGCCAGGCTTTCTGCCACTGGTGATGGCACATGCTGTCCTGTGACTGTGCATATCTGGGGGGAAGGGGCTAGCACTATGAGCACAATGGTGACACCACATACATGAACAATGAGAGCCTCAGAAGAACACGAGGGTCAGTGTGATGCCTAAGAAAACCCTGAGAGCTCTGGGCACATGCAGGGGAAGTTGGCTTTCTGGGGCTGGGACTTGGTGGTGAGTGGGAAGGACAAGTGGAGGGCACAGCCTGGGTGAAGGAGGCAGAGCTTGTCAGGGAGAAGGCTGGGCACATGTGAGGGGCCTCGCATGCCAGGAATCCTGGGACTCAGCTGATTGTGTTTCCAGAAGCTCCTGGACTGCTGAGTAGAAAAGGCAGTGACACCTACCCTTGGCCTAGACAGCCCTCCAAAAGAAACCCCCCTAGAAATCTCTAGGGGGCTCAGTGAGGTGAGGTCTATCCAGCTGTGCCTTAAGGCTACCCTCAGGGTTTCCTGGCACATAGCAGCAGGGGCACTCTTGGGCCCTTCCCAGTGGTGTTGTGGAAGGAAGCCTCCTCCCAAGCAGCTCTACCTGGAACACTGACGGTCCTCTTATCTCTAGGCAACTTTCAAGCCTCAGTCATCGGCTTCCTCCTCCTTGACCCCACCTAGGTTCCATGGGTCACCACATCCCTTCCTGTGACTCAAAGCGTCCTGCTCCCTCCTCCTCACTGCTATAAGCACTACGTGCACCCAGGCTGCCCTGTGTGCTCTGTGACCTTGGGCCAGTTTCCCTGCCTCTATGGTCTGGGTTACCTGGTCAGTAAGACAGGAGTAATGCCACCCACCTCAGTGGCAGCTGGGTACCAGACAAATAGGCATCCCATGACTAGCTTCCCACAGCTTTGGCTCAAATGACATCTCCCTAGGGAGACTATTCCCACCCTCATTCACAGCTCCAAACCCCGCCCCATCCTCCTTCTGCACCTCATCTGCTTCTTCTCTGCTCCACCCCCATGTCAGCACCCCAAGAGAGGAACTTGGGTCTGTTCTGTTCCCTGGCACACAGAAAGTGCTCAGTAAGTGTTAACTACGATCATTTTAGCACCTGGTCATCACCTGGTCTCTAATCCCCGGGGCCAGGCCTGGCCCCAGGCTTTCACTTATCCTTCTAGGTTACCTATGACCTGGGCTCCAATCTCCTTCCTGCAGAGACCAGTGACCAATCCCAGGTTTCACTGGGTCCCCCATTTGCCCATCCTACCACTGCCTACACCCTCCACATCTGGGATCTCTCCTATACTTCTGGCATCCAAGCCTTTGCAAGGCTGTACACTCTGCCAGGAAACCCTTCCCCACTGGCCCTGCTCTCCCACCTGCGGGCAGGTACACTGGATTGCACTCCTCCCTCCCAAATGCATTCTCTTCCTACTTCCACCAACACAGCCTCCAGTGGAAGTCCGGACTTCTTCACCTGACCAGGTCACTGCTGGATCTCTAGCACATAGAACAGTGCCTGGCATACAGGAGATGCTCATTAAATGCATGATGAATGAACAAGAGAACAGAGACTCTGGAGCCAGACAGTCTGGGTTCAAAGCCCAGCCTAGCCTTCATAAGCCATGAGACTCCAGACAGGTCTCACCCTCTCTGGGTACTGGCCTAGTTAGTAGGATGGGAGGACACCACTAGTCTACCACAGTGGGCCTATGTGGCTGTATGACCTGGCATGAGTCACTTCACCCCATGAGGCCTCAGTTTCTTCCTGCCTCTAAAATGAGCTGCCTCTCCCTAGAAGGTGATGAGGGCTCTGGGGAGCGTCCTATGAACAGAGCACAAGGCCCTACCAGGAGCCCTTTGACTTCCATAAGCGTGGGCATGCCTACATGCAGGAATAATGGAGGCCCAAAACCCCAAGCTGGTGGATGGGCAGGCCTTCCCAGGACAGGGAGAACAAACAGATAAGCCAGCAGAGGATGAGTCAGCAACAAGCCCAAACCAGAGCGAGTGAGGGCCCAGGCTACCTTACCTTGCCTCAGCAGCCTGGTGGCAGGCGTCCAGCAAAGGCCCTGGGCTGGGATCACTTCCTCATCACCATATCCTCCTGGAGTAACTCAAAACCTCAGTGTGGCTGTGAGTTGAGACCTTAGGACAATCCCAGCCACAGAAAAGCCCTCAGCAGGAGCTCCACACTCTAAGGCCCCAGTCACGCCCACTGGCCACCCTCCCAGACTGGGCAAGATCTCAGTAAACCCTCTGGCAACACCAAAGAAAGGCCAGAGCCAATACACTCATTTCACAGATGGGGAGACTAAGGCTCCGAGTTTTAGGAATGCCCAGGCCACTCAGCCAGAAAGAGGCAGAGCCAGGGTGGGTACATGGGTAGGACATCAATGAGTGAAACACCCCAGTAACCCCTTTGTAGTTTTGCTGGAACAGAAGAACTTATTCACTCTCAGGAGCCTCAACATTCAGCCTGTGCACATCCTGGTCGCTGCTTCATCTGCGCCCTGTCTCCAACAATAACCAACAGTAACCACTGGTCAGAATCCAGCCTGCACTGAGTATCCTTGGGCAGGTGCCAGTGTGTTGTGGTCATTGCAAGGACCAGGCAGGCTGGTTACGCCCCTGACTCAGATCACAGACCCAGGGCTCCTCCTGCCTCTCAACCCCCATGCTGCCCAGCAGCAAGTCCTGCTAGCTCCACCTCCAAATGCAACCACTTCTCTCCACGTCCAAGGCCACCAGCTCAGCCCATCATTGCTTGCCTAGACGAGTGTGCAACTGCTGCCTCAGGCTGCCCACCTTCACCCCCACACTCTGTTCTCCCCAGAGTGGCCACAGGGCACCTGTGGATGCCAAGTCAAAGCACGGCCCACTCTGTTCAGAGCCCTCCAAGGGCTCCGATCTCTTTCTCGGTAAAAGCCCAAGTCCTTCCAACAGCCCAAAAGGCCCTGCATGATCTGCCCAATCACCTCCCAGCCATTACCTCCTCCTCTTCTCCCCCTTAACTCACTTGGTTCCTGCCACAAGGGATTCCTCCATGTTCCCCAAATATACCATGCAGGGTCCTGCATCAGGACCTTTGCACTGCCTGCTCCCTGGGCCTGGAAACCCTCTCTTACAGTTTTCACATGGCTAGCAGGCGATTCCTAGTCAAACTCTCTCTTCCCTACCTCTACCCCAAATATGAAGCAGATAACCCTCTGTCACACATCATTCTGCTTAATTCTCAATGCTACTCAAAACTGGCAACTGACTCCAGTTTACTGATTTGTTCACATAGTTGTGGTCTGTTCTTTCCCACCCAAAAGGGTGGCAGTCTCACAGGGACAGGGTCCTCTGCCTAGCATGTTCTCTGGCCTCTCCCCAGCTCCCAACACAGAGCCAGGCACAAGACAGGTGACCAGTACTCATGGGATAAAGAATCAAACCTGCCACTGTATAAATGAGACTAAGGCTCAGACAGCAGTGAGGTGGGACAGCATCTTCATTAGCTTTCACAACCCCACTCCAAACACCACCCCTTCACAAAATTCCCAGCACGTTCCTCACTGCTCAGGAATCCTGCAGGTTCCAGAACCAGCCCCACCCTTGGCATTCAGCCCTAGTGTCACCTGCTTCATGGTCTTATCTGGCAGCCAGGCCAGGAGCAAAAGCAGGAAGTGACCTATGGCAACTAGCAGCCCTGCCTCTGGGGTCCTTAGAGCCCAGCTGGAATTCAAGTACTGCCCTTTCATTTCCGGACAATCTGGGCAGGTTGGGTCACCTCTTTGTGCCTCAGTTTCCTATCTGTTAAGTGAGAATAATGCCACCTGCCTCAGACGGTGGTTGGAAGGATTTGCAAGGTTCTTACCCAAAAGGGAGACATCTGCCCCATACAATCAAAGGAAAACTCAATACAATGAGTCAGATCACATCCCTCCTCTGCTCCAAAGTGTTCCTTCCCATGGCCTCCAAGGCCCTGAGCGATGACCCCGCTACCTCCCTGCCCTCAGCCCCCACCTCCACCTTATTCACTCATTCTACCCAAACCTGGTAATCAAGGTACAGCAAAGAAGCCAAATGTATTCCTGACTCGGGGCCTTTGCTTGTGCTGATTCCTTGCCTGGAACATTTCCTCTGAGCCTTTCCACAATCCTCGTGTCCTCTCTTCACTCAGGACTCAACACAGATGTCACCTCCTCTGATTGTCCCCTAGACCCCTGTCCCATATCACCTCATTTTCATTCTCCTGAGTGGGTTTACAAGGACAGCTACTTCCCGGCGGCAGTGCTTTCCAGAGTGAAACCTGTTAACCACATAGATGTCCATCAGCAGGCAACTGGCTAAAGCAACCTTGGAACTGGCCTAGGAAGCAATCCAGGCTGCAGTGTTAAAAGCTAAGTGCAATGCACAGAACCAATAGTGTCCTCCTTTTCTTTTTTTTTAAAAATGCTTGTGCACATTTCCAGCGTATGGAGGGAGAAGAACCTTGGAGGGAACACTCAAACCCTTGATGGAGGCTGTCTGTGAAGTGAGAGTAGAAAACTTTCTGTTTTATAGTCTCCAATGTGATCTGTCTTTTATAACATGCAAATATTAATTTTTAACTTTTCAGTTGTACTTAGAAGCCACAAAGCAACTTGGTCAGCCAAGCAGGCTTTTTAAGCGTGACAGAGAGAAACGGCTGGCATTATGGGATAGAGCTCTCAACTCTGTCCTCCTGGGCTCCCCTCTATCACCTCCTCACTGCTCTACACAGCATCACTCAAGATGAAGATCACTTACATCTTCATCTATAAAACGGGGTGTGGTGAGAATGAAAAAAGACGGTGCAGGTATGGAAGAGGGGGAAGCAGTGAGCACTCACAGTGCCTCTACAGCCCTGAATGGTGGTTGGCCACATAAGTGCTCCATATGTCAATGTCTGGAGGGGACCAACTGAACCCACAGACAGGTGAAACAGAGAGCCTCATCCCACTCCCAACATTCCAAACCATCCTCCCTGTAGGCTCTTTCCTTCAGTAGAAGAGTGGGCAGGCCTCTGGGGACAAGTTCTTTCCCAGGGCCTCTTCTAGTGTGATGGGGTTCCATGCTGTGAGGAACTGTCCAGGCAAACCTGGTGCAGTGTCACACAAGACAGACCAGCCTCAGCCTTACTGCCCTTCCTGGTTGTCTCTTCTCTACCCCTTGGAGCCCACCTCTCAGCCAATTGTGTCAGCTGCCTGAGAAATACCCAAACTACCTCTCTCCCCTGCTCATTCCCAACTCTTAGGCTAAGTTCCCTGGGTCACAGCCACACTCCCTGCAACTCCCTGGGCCTGGCGGCCCTGCCCCATGTGTTCCCAGCCCAGCAGCCAAGGAGAACTTTTCAAACTAAGTCAGATCACACTGCACACACACTCAAAACCTACCCGTGGTTCCCAGCACGCTCGGGACAAAATCAGTCTCCTCCGTGTGACTCACAGAGCACTGCACCTGCACCCGCACCCTGTCACCTCCCTTCCATGCCCTGTTCTAGGGCCTGATGCCTATGCCTGCCTGGGCTGCTCTGCACCAGATGCCTCCACAGCAGCCTTCACTCTTCCACAGGACACTGGCTAGTTGGCACCTCCTGGAAGAGCCCCTGCATCCCACCTCCTCAGGCTGGGCTCTGACTCTAGCATATAAGCTTCCTTCCTGCCTCCTGGACCCCAATCCCCCAGACTGTCAGCCCTATGAAAACAAGGATTCTTGTCTGCTTTGTTTACTGCTGGATCTCTAGTACCAGCATGATGCTGGCACAAAGCAGGTGCTCAATAAATGCCTGCTGAGTAGTAAACAGCAAGAACAGCTAACATCTCTGGGATACATAAAACACAGGCACTGCGATGAGTTCCGTGCACACAAGTCACTGTTTCACCCTCTCAGATGGAGAAACTGAAGCTAGATCATCCTGACCAAAGTCAGGATGCTACTAGCATGCCCCGCCCTCTTACCAATGAGGCACCATCCCTATCTGTCTCATTCCTGTCCCCATCTACAGGGCCACACTGAACATCTGGAACAAAGATAGAAAGGAGGGAGTTCCCTGTTGGTGTAGTGGCTTAAGGCTTCGGTGCTGGCACTGTCAGCGCTGTGGCCTGGGTTCGATTCCCGGTCAGGGAGCTACCCACATACCAAAAAGAAAAAAAAAAAAAGGTAGAAAGGAGACCCTGAACTGTGAAGACAGGAAAACCAGTCACAACTCGCTGTAGGGACAACTTGATGAGTGGATGTGGTGGTGAAAAGCATAGAGTCTGTAGCTGGACAGCTCAGCCCAAGCCTTGTTGTGTGACTCAGACAAGGGTCATCCCTTCCCCGAACCTCAGTAGTTCCATCAGTAAAATGTGGATAATAACAGTGCCTACCCCATCAGGTTGTCAGCAGGACTAGAAGGATGAGTCACAGGAAGCCCAGTACCCAGCACATGTAAGGCCCTATTTTGGTTTTTTTTTTTTGGCGTGGTTCCCTGGCCAAAGCCTAGACACTACACCACCAGAGAACCCCCTGTAAGACCCTATTCCACAGGAGGGTTCACAAAAGTGATGCGGGAAAGAAGGAACCTCCTCTTTGACACCTCAAGAATGACCAAGGGGTTCCCTGGTGGTGTAGTGGCTAGGCTTCAGCGCTGTCAACACCACAACCTGGGTTCGATTCCCAGCCAGGGAACCAACACCAACACCACTGCCCCTCCCGCCCCCCCAAAAAAGAAGGACCTCAGCACAGACTTTCCTGGCAACCTGGCAAGATGATTCTAAATCCACTTTGTCTCCATCATAGCAACCCTTTTCCAGGGATCAGCCCTGGGCACAGTGGATGCATAAGCCTGACAACTCTCAAGGCTTTGTCTGTCAAGAAGGGGAAACTAGCGAATGAAAAGCTCGTGTAGGAGAGTGACTAGACTTAGTGGGACTGGGCCAGACTGAGGTATACTATGCAGCTGTTAAGAAAGCACAGGGCAAGGGAAATAAAGCAAGTCAATAATAATAACAGTTGGAGACATAACTACTCCACCTTCAAAATGGATAGAACACCAGACAAAATATCAGCAAGGAAGTATAAAATGTAAACACCATAAATCAATAAGACCTAACAGACATGTACAGAACTCTCCACCCAACAGAATACACATTCTTATCAAAGACATATAGAACATTCTCTAGGACAGGCCATATCTGAAGACTCAGTAACTGTAAAAGGACTGAAATAATATAAAATATGTTCTCTGGCCACAAGAGAGAAGTTAGAAAACAAAAGAAGGAAATTTTGGGAAATTCACAACTATGTGGAAATTAAACAACACATTTATAAATAACCAATGAATCAAAGAAGAAATCACAAGGAAAACTGAAAACACAACATACCAAAACTTACAGGATACAGCTAAAGCAGTATGCACAGGGAAATTTATAGAGATAAGCACCTATCTCAAAGAAAACAGATTGTAATTATAATTCAATGAAACTTTTGAAAAGTTTTTAAAATTTTTTTAAAGAGATTTCAAATAAAAAATCAAGCTTCCATTTAAGAACTTAAGAAAAACAAACCAAATCCAAAGTGAACAGAAAGAAGAAAATAATAAGTTTAGAGAGGAAATAAATGAAATAGAGAAAAGAAAAACAGAGAAAAATCAATAAAACCAAAGTATGTTCTTTAAAGAGATCAACAAGATTGATGTACCTTTCAGCTAGGTTAACCAAGAGGAAGAGAGAGAAAGACTCTAATTACTGAAATCAGGAATAAAAAGAGGTGATATCACTACCAACCTTACAGAAATAAAATATCAGCAAATACTATGTCAACAAATTAACCTGATGAAATAGATAAATTCCCAGAAAGACAAACTAATAAAACTGACTTAAAAAGAAACAGAAGGAGTTCCCTGGTGGTGTAGTGGCTTAAGGCTTCGGCGCTGGCGCTGTCAGCGTTGCGGCCTGGGTTCAATTCCCAGCCAGGGAGCTACCCACATACCAAAAAGAAAAAAAAAAAAAAAAAAATCTGAATAGACCTATAACAAGTAAAGAGATTAACTTTGTGTTCAAATCCTTCCAACAAAAAAATACCAGGTCTAAAATGGCTTCACTGGTGAATTCTAATAAACATTTAACAGACTCTTTCAAAAACTAGAAGAGGAAGGGACACTTCCTAACTCATTCTATGAGGGCAGCATCACCCTGATATCAAAGCCAGACAAAGATACCAGAAGAAAACTACAGACTGATATTTCTTTAAAATACACACACACACACACACAACTCTCTCTCTCTCTCTCTCTCTCTCTCTCTCTCTCTCTCTCATCCTCAACAAAATACTAGTACACCAAATCTAGCAACATATAAAAAGAATGATGTACCATAGCCAACTGGAATTTATCCCAGAAATGCAAGGATGGTCCAAAAATGTTAAATTCAATCAACACACTATACTATAATAACGGAGTAAATGATGAAACCATATAATTATCTCAATACAAGCATAAAAAGCATTGATAAAACCCACACCCTTCAATGATAAAAGCACTGGACAAACTAGGAATACAAGGGAATTACCTCTACCTGATAAAGGGCATATACACAAAATCTATAGCTAACATCGTATTTTATGGTGAAATACTGAAAGCTTTTTCTCTAAGATCAGGAACAAGACAAGGATGTCCACTCTCAGTTCTAGTCAATACTGCACTGGAGGTTCTAGCCAGGTCAATTAGGCAAGAAAAAGAGATAAAGGCATCCAAAGGAAGGAGGGAAACTAGTCACAGATAATATGATCATGTCTATAGAAAATGCTAAAAAAAAAACCTACCCCCCTAAAATAAAACTGTTAGTGATAGTAAGTTAATTCGGCCAGGTTGCAAGATACAAGATCAATATACAAAAATCACCTATATTATTGCACATTAACAGTTAATCTGAAAATTAAATTAAGGAAACAATTCCATTTACAACAGTATCAAAAAAATAAAATACTTGGGAATAAATTTAACAAAAGTATAAACTTTTACACTGAAAACTAAAACACATTATTGAAAGAAATTAAAGACCTAAATAAATGAAAAGACATCTTGTATTCATAGATTACAAGACTTAATATTCTTAAGATGGCAATATATCAAATTGATCTACAGATTCAATGAAGCTCCCATAAAAATCCCAAAAGCATATTTTGCACTGATTGATAAGTACATATTAAAATTCATATGGAAATACAAGACACAAGAATAGTCAAAACAAGTCTGGGAAAAAAAAAAAACAAAAAAAAAACCCAAAGTTGAAGGAATCACACTTCCCAATTTCAAAACTTACTACAAAGGTACAGTAATAAAGACTGTGTGGTAATGGCATTAGGATACATATAAAGATCAATGGAATAGATTTGAAAGTCCAGAAACATATTCTTACATTTATGGTCAACTGATTTGCAATCAAGGGCACCAAGATTGTTCATTCAATGAGGAAAAGGATAATCTTTTCAACAAATGGTGCTGGGATAACTGGATAGCCACAGTCAAAAGAATGAAGTTGGACTGCTCCCTTATACCATATATAAAAACGAACTCAAAATGAATCAGAGACATAAATGTAAGAGCTAAAACCACTAAACATTTAAAAGAAAATACAGGAGTAAGTCTTCATGACTTTCATGAATTTGGGAATAGTTTTATGGATATGACACCAAAAACATAAATGACAAAAGAAAAAAGATAAATAGAACTTCATACAAAATTCAAACTTTTCTACCTCAAAGGACACCATCAAGAAAGTGAAAAGACAGTCCACATAATGGGAGAATATACAGTCATGCCTTGCTTAATGATGGAGATATATTCTGAGAAATGTATTGTTAGGTGATGTCATGAAAACATCATAGAGTGCACTTACACAAACCTAGACAGTATAGCCCACTACACAACTAGGCTACATGGTAGAAAGTATTGCTCCTAGGCTATAAGCCTATTATACAGCATGTTACAAAATAAGACAAGATTAAATCAAGCACAAGATAAAGTTAAGTAATCAAGAGACATGATTTGCTATTAATAAATTTTTTTGGATATATTTGGGGGGAGCAAGAGGAACAAAAGGAAAAATAAACAAATGGGACTATATCATATTAAAAAGTTTTTGCACAGCAAAAGAAATCATCAACAAAATGAAAAGATAATGTAGTGAATGGGAGAAGATAACTGCCAATGATATAGCTAATAAGGGATTAATATCCAAAATGTATAAAGAACTCATACAACTTAACAACAAAAAAACAAATTCAACTAAAAAATGGGCAGAGGACCTGAATAGATGTGTTTCTCCAACAACGACATACAGATGGCCAACAAACATGAAAAGAAGCTCAACATCACTAATCATAAGAAAAAAGCAAATTAAAACCACAATGAGATACCACTTCACACCTTCAGAATGGCTATCATCAATAAATCAACAAATAAGTATTAGCGAGGATGTACAAAAAAGGGAACCCTGGTGCACTGTTGGTGGGATTGCAAGTTGGTACATTCACTATGAAAAACAGTATGGAGGTTCCTCTTACAAATAGTACTACCTTATTATTTAGCAATTCCACTTCTGGATATTAATCCAAAGAACTCCAACAGTAATTGGAAAACATATATGCATCCTTACGTTCACTACAGCACTATTTACAATAGCCAAGAAATGGAAGCAACCTAAGTGTTCATCAATAGACAACTGGATAAAGAAGATGTACATATATACAATGGAATATTACTTGACTATAAAAAAGAATGAAACCTTAGCATTTGCAACTAAATGGACATAAAAGGTAATACTCTAAGTGAAATAAGTCAGAGAAAGACAAATACCATATGATATCACTTATATGTGAAATCTATAAAACAAACAAAACAGAAACAGATTCAGAGATACAGAGCATAAACTGATGGTTGTCAGGTGGGAGGCAGGTTGGGCAGCTGGGTAAAAAAAGGTGAAGGGATTAAGATGTACAAATTAGCAGTTACAAAACAGTCACGGGGATGTAAAGTACAACACATAGAATATAGTAAAAATACTGTAATAACTATATATGATGCCAGGTAGGTACTAGATTTATGGGGGGGGGGCAATCACTCCATAAATTATATAAATGTTTAACCACTACGTCATACACTTGAAATTAATATAAAATAATACTGAATGTCAACTGTAATTGAAAAATAGATGCAGTAAAAACAAGATGTATGAGGCTGCTGCTGGCATAACACATTACACTTGTTTTACGGCACACTTTTTTTAATAAGTAGAAAGAATATATTTTAAAGTAATGATAAAAAGTACAGTATAGTAAATATATAACCATAAACATAGTCATTTATTCTTATTATCAAGTATCACGTACTGTACATAATTCTATGTGCTATGCTTTTATATGACTGGCAGTGTAGGTTTGTTTACACCAGCATCACCACAAGCATGTGAGCAATGTGTTGCACTACAACATTACAATAGCTATGATGTCACTAGGTGATAGAAAATTTTCAGTTCCATTATAATCTAGTGGGACCACCACCCTATATTCAGTCTGCTGCTGACCAAAACATTGTTATGCAGCACATTATTATATTTGCAAATCATTTCTCTCTTAAAGGACTGGTCTTGATAGCAGATATAAAGAACTTTTACATATCAATGATAAAAAGAGAATGATGCAATTTAAAAAATGAACGAAGTATTTGAATAGCCATTTCTCTAAAGAAGCTATAAAATGACCAGTAAGCATATAAAAAGCTCATCATGAGTCAATAAGGAAATAAAAAACACCCACAATCAGTGTACCACTTCATACCCACCAGGAGGTTAAATTTTGACAGACAGATAGTAACAAGTGTTATCAAGAATGTGGAGAAACTGGAACCCTTACCCAACTACTATGGAGAAAGTAAAATGGTATAGTTACCATAGAAAACTATCTGGCAGTTTCTCAAAAGGTTAAATGTAAAGATTACCATATGACTCAGCAATTCCACTCCTAGTTAGATAACCAAGAGAAATTAATACAAGTCCACACAGAAACTTGTACACAATATTCATAGCAGCATTAGTCATAATAGCCAAAAAATGAAAACAAACCAAATGCCTGTCAATTGATGAATGTCATATCTATACTATGGAATATTATTCAGCCATAAAAAAGAATGAAGTTCTGATACATGCTATAACAAGGATGAACAGAGAAAACACATTAGGTAAAGTGAAAGAAGCCAGACACAAAAGACCACATAGCGTATGATTCCATTTTAGGAAATGTCCAGAATAGGCAAATTCAAAGAAAGTAGATTAGTGGTTGCTAGGAGCTGGGGTTGGGGAGAGACTGCTTAATAGGTAGTTTCTTTCAGGGGCATGAAAACATTCTGAATTTAGATAGTGGTGATCATTGCACAACTCTGCAAATATACTGAACACCACTGAATAGTATACCGTATTTTGCCATGTCTAATGCACTCCCATGTATAATGACAGGTGAATTTATAAGAGGGAAATGGCTTTCTCAAACATCTAATACATGCTGGGTAAGGGACTGGGGCACACCTAGAAGCAAAGCCACGCCAACTGGGCACTCACATTCTACTGGGTGGAGATGGACAATAAACCAAATAAATAGGTAGGACAATAACAGAGTGACAAGTGCATCCAAGAAAAATTAAACAGGGAAAGACAATGGAGTAACAGGGTAGGGGCATTTTAGTAGAGTGGCCAATGTGGGCCTCTCAAGAAGGGGATATTTGAGCAGAGGCATGATGAAGGTAATGAATGGACCACACGGCTATCTGAAAGGAAGAGCTTACCAGGCAGAGGAAATAGCATGTGCAAAAGCCCTGAGGTAGGACTCTATGCTCAAACAGTGAGGAGACCAGGGTGGCTGCAACAGAACAAGTAAGAGAAGAGCAGAGGGAGATGAAAGGAGACAATGACTGGGCAGAAAAGAGGGTAAGGAGATCATGCAGGGCCTTCTGAATGCTAGTGAGGACTTAAGCTTTCACATAGAGTTGGGAAACATGGCAGGTTTTGAGCAGAGGAGCATATTCTTAACATGCTCCCTCTGGGCACTGCTGGGTGAAAAGCCTGGGGGTGGGGGTGAGGCAATGCCAGAGACACAAGAACTAAGAGGAAGAAACTGCATTGGTTCAGGTAAATGATGATGTTGGATGGAATAATTCAGTTGTAAGAACTAATAGCGAAGCACTCCATGTACTGATACACAAAGATCTTTTCTGTGGAAATCAACAAGCTGATTGTAAAATTTATATGTAACGGCAAAGGAACTTGAGTGGCCAACACAATTTTGGAAAAGGTGAACAAAGAAGACTCACCTGGCCTGATTCAAGACTTACTATAAAGCTACAGTAATACAGAAATGTGGTTTTTGCCAAAGGGCAGATGCACAGAAAGGACCCCCATAAACATGGCCAACTGATTTCTGATAAAGGCAACTCACTGGAGAAAGGACAGTCTTTTCAATAATAGTTCTAGGACAACTGGATATTCATGTGCAAAACAAATTATAAACCTTAATCTATACCTCAAAATAGATATTTTGACTCAGTAAGTCATATAAAAATTAACTAAAAAAATGTATCCCATTTATGATACAGAAACCTGCACATAAGTGTTTATATCAGCATTATTTATAATCATCAAAAAAAGGAGACAACACATTTGTTTTTCAGTGGTTCAACAGATGGTGGTCCAGCCATATCACAAAACACTACTCAGCAATAAAAAAGGATCAAACTATTGACGCACACAGCCTGGATGGCTCTGAAATGAGTCATGCAGAGTGAAAAGGCTGCATAAGCACTTATATGACATTCTGGAAAAGGCAAAACCATGGGGTGGAGAACCCATCAGTAGGCTCCAAGTAAGGGGATGGGGGAGGGATGACTACAAAAGGGCACAGGGGAATTTGGGGGGCAATGGAAGTTCTATGTGTTGATTGAAGTGGTAGTTACAGGACTCTTTGCATTTGTCAAAACTCTTAACAACTGTATGCTAAAAATGGGTGATATTTACGATGTGTAAATTATACCTCGAGGGGGAAAAAGAACAAATAAGCAAGCACCTTATGTGCTAATACACTAAAATCTTCATGTACTGTTAAGTAACAATCTCATTGTTCAGAACAGGGTGCAAAACTGTGTATGGGGGAGGGGAGAATAAAAACACATCCATATTGCTTCTATTTGCTTTGAGAAACTAGGAGAATGCACAGGAGACTGAGAAGGGTGGTTAGCTATGGGGGAGCTGGCTGTAAAAGCAGGCCTCTCTCCATCCTTTATGATGGTTTTGAACTTGGGGCCATGCTGGGCATATTACATATTCAAACAATTACAGAACCCTCAATGCTTCAGAAGAATAGTGTACAAAAAGGAGAAAAAGAATAATTTTGCAGTTGAGAAATCTGACTGACACTACCTTAACCAAGAGATTAAAGTCAACAACACCCATGGTAAACCTTGTTATCCATGGACCCTTGATAGAATGTGGAGCGAGGGGCACCTCTGTGGTCTTCTTCCCAAAACCCACAGTCCTAGTATAATCATGAGAAAATACTAGATAAACCCAAATTCAAGGACATTCTATAAAATACAAAGGTCATGGAAAACAAGAAAAGACAGACTGGCAGACTAAGGAGACAAGATAAATGAAATGGACATCAGATCCTGGATGGGGCCCTGACACAGAAAAAGGACATACTGGGAAAAACTGGAGAAATATAAGTAAAGTCTGGCTTTCATCAATGATAATAATATACTAAGTTTAATTTCTTAGTTGTGAGAAATGTACCATTGTAAGACTATGTTAACATTAGAGAAAGATAGGTGTGGGGTATATAGGAGCTGTGTATGTTTGCAATGTTTTTGTAAATTTAAAGCTTATTTATTTTTCATGTATCTAAAATTATTCCAAGGGAGTTCCCTGATGGTGTAGTGGCTTAAGGCTTTGGCGCTGGTGCTGTCAGCGCTGCGGCCTGGGTTCGATTCCCAGCCAGGGAGCTACCCACATACCAAAAAGCGAAAAAAATAAATAGATAAATAAATAAATAGATAAATAAATAAATAAATAAATAAATAAATAAATAAATAAATAAATAAAATTATTCCAAAATAAGAAGTTCATTAAAAACAAAACAAAGCAAAAACCCCCTCAAGACACTAAATGGCAGGGACTTGGTGTGAGGTGGTCACATTCTGGCAAAACTTCAGAATGTCAGAGATGGATTTATGGTCACATTGAGGGTGGGACGGGGACATTTATACATATGAATACAGAAAAAGGATCTGACAAGAGTCACACACTGATGGGAGTAGTGGCCATACAAAGAGCAATGGGACCTCTGTCTTATTCTGTGCACTGTCTTAAAGGAGTGAAATTTTATCTTATGATAAACAAATAGTAGAATTACTCTTGTAATTAAAAAAGAAAACAGTGGAAAAATCAAGCCAGCAGTCCTTTTTCACTTAGTGCTGACAGTGTATTCCAGGCAGGCCCTCCCCACCTCAGAAAGCAGCCTGCCCTGAGCCCCCCAGCGACCTGTGCCAGGCAGTGCCACCAGGAGATGCCACCACAGCAGACGCCACAGAAGCCAGGCTTCTGTCGAAAGGGCTTCCGCCCAGACAAGGGAAACTCCGTGTTGCAAGAAGCCAGGCCAACCCAAACCACAGGAAGGCTCCCTTCAGTTGAGTAGGTGGCTCTGGCCTCTGTTCACAAGCCCTTGGTCTAGATTTCTAGATCCCTTGCACACGGCTGCCCCGCCAGATAAAAAGAACAACTCAAGGCACCATACTCCAAGCCACTAGCTCCCCAGCTGCAAAGCCAGCTGGGGGCCTCTTGGGTGAGAAGGCTGGGACCCTCCAGAAGGACCCTGCCCATCAGCACAGAAAACAGAGGCCCCGTGGCCTAAGACAGATGGGGCTGCATCCCTGACCCACGATGGGATGCTGGCTTGGCCATACCAGGGCGTATCACCCAGCAGGCGGGTATAAATCCAGCTGGGACTATTCCTGCCTGCTCTGCTTGCCCATCAGCCTACCAGCCCTGAAATGTTCTTATCTCTGGGAAAATGTGTCATGGGGCACAACCTCCAGGGCACTTCCTCCTACACCTGGGTGTAGGAGTGTCACCAAAGTCCTAGAGAGCTCTGCTGACTGCTTGTCCAGAACCCCAAAGGTCTGTGGTCCAAGTGGATTCAAGTTTAACAGAAGAAGGTCTCCTGTGACAAACACAGCAAATGTTCTCCATGCTGTGGCATGTGCCTGGAAGCCTCCCAGGAGTTTAAATTGGTCTGGGGAGGGGTCTGGCACTGGGCATTAGTATTTTATGTCATCTCCCCATGGTGGATATTAATGGGTTGCCAGGGCTGAGGAGCAACAACCCCCAGAGGCTTTCCCTCCTTGGTTCTTGGTCCAAGAAGGCACTTGGGCATGCATGGGAGGAAGAAGGGTTGCCTTCAAATCTCAGGTCCCTGTTTTAAGAGTGCCTGGGCAGAGCAGTACCCATTCCTGCTGGGGTACCCACACAGGAAGCAAAGTTGAAAGGGAACCCTGATTGGTAGCTGTGCAGGGTCCAGGGCAGGGCACTAGCCAGGGAGCCAGCCCAGAGAAATACCCACGTCTGGCCAATCTGAGTGTCAGCCTATTATTATTACTCTTTGTTCAACAGGGCAAATCACAGCCCTCCCAACAAAGAAGATGTGCTTGCTTCTGTACCCCTGGAGCACCACATGGCCCCATACATTCATAGTCCTACATCCCCCAGATGGGCTGTGAGCCCCAGAAGGCGAGTACTGGGGCAGTCCTCAGGCCCCTCTTTAATGCACATCTATGTAATGAAATTAATCCAATGCTGGTTCCTAGGTGTTTGGTCAATAAGTATGTATGTTCCCACTATGTGCCAGGATAGTAAAGGTCACATAGACAAAAATCCCTACCCTTGAGACCTTGCTATTTTGGGGGGTGGGGGGAAGATACAGAGGAAACAAATAATTTCAGGTGCTAATAAGAGCCCGGAAGAAAATCCATCACGACAGGTAGTCTGGGAGTACCAGGGTCCTGTGTGAGCTGGAACAAGACGGGGACAGCCTCTCAGGGATGTGAGGTTTGAGCAAGGACCCAAGAAGAGAAGAGCTAGTCAGGTCATACAGAACTCTGGACAAAGAGGAGATACGACAATGGAAGAGAAAATGGGGGTTCCAGAGGCAGCCAGGAGACCAGGTAGCGAAGAAATGAATGAGGGGGAAAGTGGGAGGAGGTGAGGGCAGGGAGGTGACAGGGGCCATGGAAGGACTTGTGCTTTTATCCCAAGTGAGGTGAGAGCCATGGAGGATGTAGCCTGACTCAGGTTTTCACAGGCGCCCCATGGATGATGTGGAAGGTAAGGGCAGGAGCTGAGAGACCAGGATAGATGTAACCACACTGATCCAGGCCATGGAAAAGGTGAGGAAGAGGCGAAGCATGGTGAAGACATGCTGACCAGTTCCAATCTGCATATTCAACCCCATTATAGCAGCTACTTGGTGGAGTCCTGGACACCACATCCAGGTATGTGAGGACCACACACCCAATGTGATCTCTTCTCCCACATTCTACACAAGTATCCCCTGTCCAAGTGCAAATCCTGGAACTAGATGACTGGAAATAGCCTCAACATCTATTATCAGGGTTGGTAAATAAACAAAGGTGACCTTGTATCATGAAGTACTACACAACTATGAAGGAAAAAAATGAAAGTAATCTATGGATAACAGAGCATGAGAACCAAGCTGGGGCCCACAGCCAGGCAAGAGGGACAAAAAGGTACGACGAGTTCAATGGTTACCTGTCTGCCTCTAAACCAGCTCCTGCCTGTCCTCCTCACTTCAGCAGAAAAACCTACTTATTGCCTCCTCTAAGAAGCATTCCCTGAACTACCATTCCTGTTTCAAGGCTCCTTGAATGAGAGCCTCTTTCTTCCACATGCTTCCAGTCACTTCCCACTGGAATGTGCCTTCTGAGAGGATAAGAACCTCTTGAGCCTCACTCACCGTAACATCTCCATCTGAACAGAACCTCTGCTGCTTGCTATGATTGTGCCATTTTCCACCAGGGGCAAATACTGGTTGAGTGGGGGCTCAGAGATGCCCACTTGCCTGCCCCATTTCTGACTCTCAACTACCTCATCGGTGAAATGAGGCCAACACAAGATGATATACAGACATTACTCAGTGCCTAGCACATGGCAAGTGCCTCAAAGACATGGAAAGTCCATTCAGTGAGGAAGACCAGAGCCACGCACCTCTGGTCACCGCTGATGGAGGCAAATCAAGCAGGTGAGGCAAAGCACTGAGCACCTCAATGGGCACCACAAGGACTCCACAAGAGTTTCGATTACCCCTTGACAACCTGTCTTGTTCCAGAAATTTCTGAGGCACAAACAACAGTGCAGGGGGAGTGAAAACTATACCCCATGAACCCGGGCCAAGGGGAAAAAGAAGTTGAAAAAAACCCCAATAAATCCAGGGGTAAAGGTGCTACTCCAGGTGCAGGCCAGCAGGCGTCCCAGGCTAGCCAAGGCTCTGGGTTCAAGTCTGATCACCTGCAACCCCAGCATCCTTGGCTAAGCCTCTGTGACTCAGGTTCCTCATCAGTAAACAAGGATCAAGCACTGGCCTCGAAGTGGGTAAGGCACCTTGTGCCAACGCCCCAGTGTGTATCACAGCACATGGAGGGGCTATCATCAATCATCAGGACAGCCACAATGACTTCACTGGTCCCTTGCCTCCATTTCTCACTCCTCTGGGACAGTCATGAAGCTCCAAACAGCAGTTAGAAACACTCAAACATACCTCTAGGATGTGTACAGTGGTTGGAATATAAGTTGCCAAACTATATAAATGGGGTAGTCCCAGTTCTGGAAAGGAGACATACTAAAAAAGAACCAACTCCAACAATGCAGTTTATTTTCTATAGATACCAGCACGTGCATATGTACATAAATACACGAGGGGTCTGTCAGGGTATACCCCAAACTGATGACGGTGTTCCCACACAGAGCTGGGAGGAAGGGACAGGGTGGGCTGTGTGTTCTTCCTCATTTGTCATGGCTTCCCTTTTTACAAGAACACTGTCACCAGAGCTTACTTGCGTAATTAAAATTTAGGACAAGTATGCCTCCGATGGGCAGTTCCCTGAACCTCATGTGCCTGCTGTTCTTGCCTCCAATGCAGTCCCTTTTCCACATGTGCAGCGGGATCCTGGCAACCCAGGTATGCGGGGCCCTTTATTCTTGCCCTTCTCTCTACCTGGGACACTCTTCTCTAGGGTCTTCGAGAGGCTTGTTCCATTGAGGGGCACTGACCCAGACCACCTCTTCTGAAGGGGCCCCCTGCCCAGCCACTCTCTCACTCCTCCCACCATTTTCACTGCACTTCCTGATCTTCAGAATGTTCTTGCTCATTTAATCATTCACCTGATCTCTATGGTAAAGTCCCTGCTGGATCTCCAGCACCTGGCACAAAGCAGATGCTACTTAAGACATGCCAGTCAGACACACAGCTAATCAAATGATTCCAAAAACCACAAGTTGCTCAACCTGTGACCTCAGCCCTGTCCTCAGACACAAGTACCATGGTGTGCACTGTTCACCCAAAAGCCATGGCCACACCTTCCCATCCCTGCTGTCCCCCCATGTCTGGCTCTGGATGAGTAAGGCCCAGCTCAGGTCCTGGCTCCTGCATTCCTCCCCTTCAAGTCAGTTCTTCCCTCTTGCCTTAGTTTCCCCACTTCTAACACAGGGATGCTAAGAGCAGCACCTCCCCACACACACCCTGGGATGCTGTGACCTCGTGGTCAGATCTTAGACAAGGCGCAGGGTGATTCTCCACAAAAATCAGCTCTTACTGTGTCATAAACATCCTCAGTATGTGAAATCAAAAGGGCCACTCAGCCTCCTATTCAAGCTGAGATTGACTCTAAGGGGGAAATCCCTCCAGTGCCCAGCAGGGACCTCATCCCAATACTAGCAGTAAACCAAATGCACCCAGTTGCAGGAGTCTTTCCTTTTAGGTGCCATCCTGCTTTGGAGGCAGGGCAATTGTTCTCTTTTATTCAGATTGTAGCTAATACCCTATAAATATCTCATTATTGGCTTGCATTTTTCCAAAGTTTTAACACAATAAGGGCTTAATTACAGCATGCATTTGGAAATCCCAATAAATTAAGGGTTAGATGATGTTCCATTTTTTTCATACTAGAGGGGCCTGTAATCTCGGCATTTTCATTCAAATCAGGCCAAAGCTTGACAGATGTGGTTCTGAGGCAAATGCAAATACACAGAGAGGGACCTTCTTCCTGCACTATCTTTGAAAACTCTAACTCTAGAACTTTCCTCTGCCCAGGATTGTCCTCTGCCTTTACCCAGAGCTGACTGACTGGCTTATTACCAGGGGATTTCAATCTGTGTATCTAACGAGGGCCATTATCCCTAGACAAACAACTCTGAGCTATGGAGAAATCTGTCTTCCTGGTTATAAACATAATCCCAAAATAAGCAAAAACAAACCAAGAACCACATGGGGAGACGACCTACATGTGGAGCTCAGGGACATACATCCTTTCAGGCTTTTTACTATGCAAATACAACTGTTGTGAACAAGATAGGTTCACACTATCTATTCGGTTTGGGACCTAACAGATCTTACACAGCTTTCTAGCCATTAAATCCTCTTCTAGATCAGTTACTTTGAGTTGCTATTAGTATTTCACAGTCAGTTGTCTGGACTCATTGTTTGTGTAGCCAATTCCCTACTGTAGGACATTTTTGCTCCCAATTTCCCACCACCATAAAAGAAATAAGCGGAAATAATTTTCAGGGCCAAATATTTGTTCACAACCACTGTTCCCACTTAGAAACAAACCAGGAACAGGCTCACTAGCATTTCAGGATCTGGAGAACAGATGTGCATGTGGTTTCCCAGTTGGTTCTGGCTTGCACTGACAGGCACTCAATTAGTGTTTGTGCTAAATGTGGTGTTACATATATTAACAAAGTAATTATGTATTTTATGTATTTCTTTTAAGGAAAAAGAAATTAACAACTGATCCTTACAATCCTGACCCAAGGCTATGCAAAACAGAGATCTAACATTTCACAAGGATTAGTGCATTTGATCCTCAGCCCACTCCCAGAAGGGAGAGACCACTGTGATCCCCATTTTCCAGAGGAGGAAACTGAGGCCCAGAGAATTGAGGTCATTCAACTTTGGCAGCAACAGTGCATGGACAGTCACATTCCCACAAGCACCTCTGGACTCCCGCCATTATGATTAACCCAGGTATTATAGACCACGCAAAGGCAGTTTGGTTTTGCCCAAGAGAAAGGCAATGGAAATAGCAGCCATATTTCCAAGTGGCTTTAAACACCTAAGATCCATTAAGGGACAAACCAGCCCAAAGGGCAGACCATGTGCCCCATGTCTGGCAGGGACAAGAGCCAACAGTCATCCTGTATTTGTCCAGCACCCATTGGCAAGCAGAAGCCTTCTTTCCCTGGAGAGACACATCACCAAAGACCAAATGGAAATTCAGCTGGAGATGGCAGAGTCCCATGGGCAGCTGTTCCTTGTTCAAAGAAAAATGGCAGCAGGCCCCTACATGCATTCATGGGCTCTGCTCATTGAGAAAACCAAAGTAAAGCTGAATATCAAAGGCAAAAGCCCTCAGCTTGCCCAGGACTAAGTCCAGAAAGATAGTAAAGGCACCACTAGCAGTTTTCCCTCAGCCCAGAGCCCTCCCTAGCGCCCTGGGCTCCACACAGCCTACACCCACCCAAACTGTCCAGAATACCTCCCTAACTTCATCTTCCCGTATACTAGTAGCTTGCCTCCAGGCACACTCCTACCTCCGCGCCTTTGCACTGGCTGTTACCACAGTCTGGGACGCCCTTCCAGCAGATCTCCACTAGCAGCTCCTCCCTCGCCTTCTTAAATCCCTGATCAAAGGTCCCCTTCCCGTGGAGGTCTTCCCTAACCCTCCTATTTAAAACCATAAACCTCCCGACCACTGCTATCCTTAATCTGCTCTTTTTCCTTATCACCTTCTACCAAGTTTCTTCTTTATCTGCCCTTGGCTGGAAAGCCATCTCCCCAAGGGCAGGAGTTTTGGTATCTTACTCAGGGTGTAGACATAGTCCTAGAACAGGGCCAGAAACATGTTTCAATGAATGAAAGAATGAAAAATGCAGAGCATTTTAATCACTTTTTCTGTGCAAGTTCTCATTTAATACTCACTCCACCTTCAAAGAGGGTACCAGAGGACTTTATCTGCCCTAAGAAGTGAAAAACACCCAACCTGGATGCCTGAATGCCCGGGGCCTGTGACTAGAACTGTTAGCCCCAATTCCTAGCTGGAGAACTGAGGCTCAGAGAAGAAAGGCTCACAGGACCAAATCCAGGCCTCTGGAGTTGGAGACCTCAACCCTGGCCTCCTCCACCTCTTTTCTCATGGAAAAAATTCCCAAGACCCTCCCTTGTACCAGCCCCTGCAGCTAAATACCAAGTGTGAAGAAGGAGCCACAGGTCTATCTGCTGGTGCAGAGGAGGACAAGCCAGGGGTCTTAAACTCAAAGGTTTCCAGGGCCAAGAGGCAAATATTAAATTGGCCGAGGCAAGCACTAGGGAGTGGTGGGGACCATGGCAGCTCCAGTGGCCAGTTCTAGTTTAACCAGGCAGCTAGTAGCTGCTGTTCTGAGATTCACGCAATTGGTGCCAAGTGAGACATGGGAACAGTGAAACCAGAAAACTGTAAGAGCAGCAGCCATGGTTATACAGGTACAGCCAAACATGGTAGAACCAGGCTGCACCACACCACTAATCTAAAGATCTTTGGGTTTTTGCTAGCACTGCAAAAATCTGAATTTTTATGCAAAAATCTAATTTTTAAATATTGACAGCTAATTAAAAACAAAACATTTTAAACACCATACAGGTGAAACAAAAGACCCAGCCTTGACCCCAGGGCCACCGATGTGCAACCCCTGATACAGAGCAGTTAACTGGGTCACTCCCACTCCAACGACATTCTTAGAAAATCCACAAGGAGAAGGCAATGAACCAGAGCAGCCAGTGCTGACTCCCAGGCACATGCCCTTGACACTCTCTTGTACTTGTTGTCCACAGTGAGAGTAATAAAACAGTTTGACCAAATTCACAAAAAGTAGGGAATGGAATTCAAAGCAAGACCTACCTGCCTGTCATCCAGCTGGAACAGGTCGTTGTAGCTGAGGGGCTTTCCCCACATTCCAGAAATAAAAAGAAATAAGCTCTATGAGAGCACCCCATACCCAAAGAGAGGTCTTTTTACAACTTTGGTTCTCAGGCCCTGAATTAATGCTCTTGACAGACAATGTCACATGGCCAGTTTCTGGGATGAGGTTGCCACAGGAGTCAACTCAGTAGTAACTGGCCTCACTAGAAGCCAGGGTAGACAGGAGAGAAAGGTAAGGGGCAGAGACAGAAGAAAAGTGGAGAGAGGAGACTCATCCCCCTCCCAAAAAAGGCTCCCAATTCCTCAATGAATTGCCTCAAGCAAAAGTCTCAGTTTCCTGCTCTGTAAAATGGGATCATAACAATGCCACTCTCATAAGGTTTAAATAAAGTCCAGTGTGAAAATGAGAACATTTTAACAGTGATCAGCTTTTGTTATCAATGTAAGAGGAAGCAGCATAGTGAACAATGGCCATATTGACCTACTGTGTGCCAGGCACTGTGCTAAATAAGCACTTTCAACACATTATCTCACTGCATCCTTGCAACAGTCTTGATGGATCATCACCCATTTTTAGGAGGGAAAACCAAGGCTCAGAGAGTAAAAGACCTGTGCAAAGTCAAAGGCAACTAAAATGGACAGAGTTTTGCAGATGCCCACCAGAAACCCAGGCAGGCAGGAAAATGAGTATGCAGAGGGGGACACAACTCAGACCTAGCTGACCCCAAACACACAACTTTATGCCACAATGGACAGAGGGCAAAGTGCCAGAGACAAAGCAGCAAAGGAGGAAATTCATGCCTCTGGGAAGGCAGGGTGGGCCAGGTGCTCAGTTGGGTTTCACGGAGCACCAGGCTGGTAGCCATGGGCAAATGGTAGGTCCTTTCTGAGCCTCCCAGCTCACCTCTAAAGTAGGGATAACAGAACCTCCACCCCATTGGCTCATCATGAGACTCAAGACACTGAACCAAGAAAGAAACTCAGCCTGGCACCTGATGGATGAACATTACTCCTTAACACTGATAACAATAGTAATAGTAAGAATGGCTATGATGTTATCATTCGACAACCACAGTCATAAATAGAGTCCTTCCTGGAATGGGAGGCAGAAGGGCAAGAGACAGGAGGAAGAGGGGAGAATCAACCACTCTCAATGACCACAGAACTGGTTCTCATCCATTAGCTTCCCAAGTCCCAGAAACAGCTCAGAGAGTAGAATTTGCCCACTGGAAGGGTGGGCAAACTGAGGTTTCTCAGGACTGCCCCCAGAAGACCTTATCCCAGCTCTTGCCATGGAGGCCTCATCAGATAAGAAGTCCTTTTCCAAGTTCCAGGAGATCCCCAAATTGGCAAACTTTAACTTGGTGTCTGGATTCCTGGAACACCCTGACATGGGCTAGGGAAGAATCCTGGAGAAAATTCCCCACAGGGTCCTAATTACAACAGAGAAGGGAGTATTTCAAGTCTCATCCTTCAGCTCCTTTCTCTTCTCTATGCTCCTATCACCCCCTACCACAGAGGTTAGGCCAGGGGCTGTTAGGGCACTGATGGGCAGATTAAAAGGACAGATACCAGAACAGAGAAACAAAAGGATCCACTTGGAAGAGAGGAGCCAGTGTTTGCCAGAGACCAAACTGAAGAGTCAAGCCAAGAGAGCCAGACAACAGGGTCCCCTAGGGTTCAGAGAGCCAGTCAGATAGCAGAGGCCAGCTAGGGTTACTCAACAGAAAGAGGGCTAAGTGTTAAAGTCTGTGAGAGGCACGGATGGGCAGCAAGACCACACAGGTCACCCTGGACAGCTAACCCAACAGCATGGGGTTCCCCTGCAAAACTGGACAGATGGACAACCAAATGGTGGTGGCAGAGAGGCCAATCCAGGACAGAGAGAGAGCTAACCAGACGGCCAAGACTGCTTCAGATAAATGAACAGCCAGCCAGATCGCAGGGGTCGGCCCAAAACATCTAGGTGGCAAGTTCTGGACAAAGAAGGAAGACATAACCCTGACCCACCAGCAACCAGATAGTAGAATTTACCCACTAAAGCTGGTGATCAGAGTCCCCAGTGGTTCACTGCACCTCCTGGCCCACGCCCCCAATCTGGTGAGACACGCCTTGGGCCTGGGCAAACTCCCCAGCCCCTGCAGGGAACCGTACGCTAAGAGCGTCCCACAGGGCCCGCCTCCCAGTCCCGGTACCCATCGCAGACACGCAAGCGCCGCAGTTACGCCGGCGGCGCAGGGCGCGCCATTCCCGGTCTGCCTTCCGCGCGGTAGGCCATCGCCCGCCCGCTGCTCTCACTCACCGACCCACGAAGTTCTCGAGCACCGAGCTCTTGCCAGCGCTTTGGCCGCCCACCACGGCGATCTGCGGCAGGTCCAGGTGGCAGCTCTGCCCGATAGAGCTGAAAGCGTCCTGCAGCTTGTTGACCAGCGGGATCAGCTCTTCCATCCCGCGGTTGCCCATGGCGCCGGCAGCCCCGGCCCGAGCGCCCCGTGCTCCCCGCCTTTCCCTGGCCCTCAACGACACGGCCCCACGGCGTACGCGGCCGTTGCTCCCCACCCGCCCGGGCCTCGGCGCGACGCCCGCTCCGGCTTGGCCTCACGGTCGCCACTTCATCCGGTTCTCAGGCGACACCCGACCCGAGCGACCTCCCGCCCGGGCCTCGGGGAGGTGCTCAAAGCCCTCGCGCCACC
>PVJL010010625.1:0-47916 GCA_004026885.1 Lyroderma lyra | reverse complement strand
AGTCATCTGTCGCAGGGACCTTTGGTTGTTTCCATGTTTTGGCCACTGTGAACAGTGCTGCAATGAACATTGGGGTACATAAGTCTTTGCGGACAAAGGTTTTCAAGTTCTTTGGGTAGATCCCCAGAAGGGGGATTGCTGGGTCAAATGGTAGCTCCATTCCCAATTTTCTGAGGAGCCTCCACACTGCCTTCCACAGCATTTTTGCATATTTTTTAAAGAGATGACCTCAACACGAAACTTCAGGTTATTGCTGTTTCGAAACTACTGAAAAGTAGTTCTAATCAAGTGATATTTCTGGGGTATATCACTTCAGCACCTGGTTCCAGAGATTACTGATAGCTCATTGAACATGTTGATGTGAAGGTAACACAATCTTAATAGGATTTGATTTATTAAGTAAAATAATAATTCTTAATTTTAAAGAAAAAATTCCCAACAACTTAATATGTATTCGGCTTATGTACTGCTGCATAGATAATTACAAAAAATGTACTGGCTTTAAACAGCTGCAATAATCTATTTGTTCGTGAACTGGCAATTTGGACAGGGCTCAACAGGGATAGCTCATCTCCTCTCTGCACACTAGGTGGCTCAGCTGGGGACTGCAGATGATGCACAGGTAGCAAGTTGGTATTGGCTGTTGACTGGGATCTCAGATGGGGCTTTAGGATTGGGAGTCCTGATTCTTCTCCATGGGCTACTTGGACTTCTTTCCCACATGATGGCTGGGTTCAAAGACTGTGTCCCAAAAGAACCAGGAAGAAACTCTTGCCTCGTATAACCTAGCCTTATAAGTCATATAGTGTGATTTCTGTCACTGTCACGGTATGCTCGCACTAACATGGAAGACACACAAACTCATTGAGGAGTATCAAAGTCACATTGTAAGAATGCCATATGGAAAGATAATATTTCAAAAATACAATATGCCTCATGATAAAAGTTAATTATGATGTTGAGAATAAAAGATAAAATGAAATGGCACACAGAGAAGCTAGCTGATCAGCCTGACAGTGCCTCAGTAAATGACATGGGATTGGTCTTTACCTGGTCAGTCTAAAACACTTGAATTTGTCAGTGTACCCAGATATAATCATGCTTTATGGAATGGACACATAAATCAAATTCTGGAGACTGGTATGTACACTAGTGTGCTTAATGCATTAATTTATAATGAGAAATATAATTGTTATATTAAGCCCTATGAAGATAGATGTCTTAGTCCTTTACATTTGGTTTTCAACTTCATGACTTGAAATAATACCTGCAGAGAGAAATGCTTATTCATCTTATCAAGTGCTTGGAAACACAGGTGAAGGATAGCATGGCATGATGAGGGTTTTCTGCATGCAACAGAAAACACAAAATGACAGTGGCTTCAATAAGAAGAAGCACATTTATTTTCTTTCTTTTCTTTTTCTATTTTATTTATTTATTTATTTATTGGCTATAAAAGTGTATTTCTCTATGTTAAAGTCTGGACAAGTGACTCAGCTCTGGTATGGCTCTCTGGGCTCTGGAATGAGCTCCTTTTGTCTGTTGCTCTACTTTACAGGGCTTCCATTCCCAAGTTTGCCTCATGGTCCAAGATGACAGCATCCATGTTATAGTTAGCAAGGTAGAGGAGGGCATAAAGAAGGGGCCAAGAACATAGCAAGTTATCTCTGAAGGGCAAGTCTAGGAAACTGACCTCCAACACTTGTATTTACATTTCATTGGAATGTAGTCGTACGTCCACACATTGGTGTACAGAAAGTTGGTAGGTGCAGTACTTAATCTTGATACTCATACACCACATTGCTAAAATACTACAACTTTGGAAGAAGAGCAAGGCAGATACTGGGGAGGTGAGTTAGTCTCTGTCAGAGTGGATAAGGCAGAAAGTAGAGTCAAGATGGCCTCTTGATTTGGCTTTGGTCAGAGGGTTTATGATGGTGACATTTATTATTATAGAGAATACATAAGGAAGAAGGGTTTGGTGAAGAAAGTGACAAGTTCCACTTTAGGCTGCATGGAGGCATCTGTGGGGTATTAATGGGGCTGTCCAGTAGGCAGCTGGGTATATGGATTGGGAATTGTGAGGGCAATCAGGACTGGAGATATGGCTTAAGAAGTTACTGCCATCTTGGTGATCATTGAAACCATGGAAATGGATGATATTGCTTATGGAATTAGAGAAGTGCAAAAGGAAAGCCAAAGAAAACCTCTGATTTAATGTTGATATTTGGACAGGGATCAAATATAATCATATATGTGGGGGTGATGGGTGAGGGAAGAGAAGGGAGATTATCTTAGAAAAGAGATGAAGGAGATGTCAGAGCGTAAAAGAAAAACATGGAGAGTGTGGAATCACAGAGGTTGCATCATTCATTTATTACTATGTAACAAATCACCTCAAACCTAGTGGTTTAAAGCAATGGTTTAATGTTCTTATAATTCTGTGGGTTGACTCAGTGGGTCTCTGTTTTTGCCTGTGCTCATTTGTACAGTCAGCTGGTGGCTTGGCTGTGGCTACAGGTACGCTGTCTAAGATGGCCCCACTCACACGTCTGGAGCCTTGGTGTACTGGCTGTTTGGAAGGGCCTTTCTCTCCACATGGTCTGTCATTATACACTAACCTAGCTAATGCTGCATTTACGAACTGTGTGACCTTAGGGCAAGTAAGTTACTTAACCTTCTGGACCTCAATATCTGTTTCTGTAAAGTGGTGACAGCAATATCTCTTGTATCATAAGATTGTTGTTATGAAGTATAAGCAGTTGTCTGCAAAGCCCTCAGTCTTATATGTAGGAAGCACTCAGTAAATGGTAGCTACATATAGTATGTATTATGTACATCTGGCTGTAGGTATAAAATAAGGTAAATGTGGAAGTGTGTGGTATATGACATATAGAAGAATGTTAAATAAATGATATTTGGTAAGTATAAGGGAAAATTGCATCCTAATAAGAGAGGGAATTCTCGCAGTGTGTGTGTGTGTGTGTGTGTGTGTGTGTGTGTGTGTGTGTATCATATGCATAGTATTAGAGAAGAAGAATTTTTATTTTCATTTAATCATCTTTTGGTTTCCACTATTATGATCGGAAGCTGTGTCAAGATTGGCAGTGGATTCTTATGTAGCTTTTTCTATCAAAAAGTTTATTAATGTGGAGAGGTTATAAGTGCTAGGATGAAAAGATTTTTTCTCTTTAAGAAATTAGTATTTAAATTCTGTAGTCTGAGGGCTTGCTTCAGCAACACATATACTAAATTCTATAGTCTTAAAATTTGACAGCATCTTTTTAAAACCTAGTAAGATAAAATGATAGTTAAGTATATTCACAGTTTATTATTCCCAGCATATACTCATACAGCTGAATGGCTAAATGTTTATCTCTTTTCAAAGCAAGCCAGAACAGTCCTCTTAAAAATTTATTTGCTCTTTGATCAGTAAAATTTTTGTTTAAATTTTTAAAATTCATCACAATCTTTATGTGTACCAAAAGCTGTGTGTGTGTGTTTAGCTAGCTGCTGTCTGGAAAAAATCCAGCCAGAAATGCCTCTATTTTTCTTATTACATAGCTGGATACTTTCTGGACAATCTTTGTATATGTGTGTGGGTGTAAAATAAAATAGTAAAGATTAATTAACAAATATCCATCTTATCAAGCTTATGAAAAAATTAAGAAATAGATAATAAATTGTGGTGCATTCTTTTAGTGGTTAAAAATGTTTTCAGTTAAATTTTAATAGTAAAACTGAGAGATAGTAAAAGTCAGGTGTATTTTTTATTTATAGGATTCTTAAAAAGAATAAAATGGAAATTTCTTCAGAATAAAAGCTTCATATTTAGAGTTTTTCCAACACACCATAGAAAAAAATATGTGTTTGCTGCTTCTGTGATGAAAAATTACCCATCTCAAGCTTTTAACATCAAAAAAGACCTATGATTACTCACAAAATGTGTTTATTTCCAGTGATTCAATTTAGCAAACACAGATTGAGCACCTGTCAAATGCCAGGTTTCATTCTAAGTACCAGAGAGCCAAAGTGATTAAGAGTTCCTCTGCTCAGGAAGTGGAGGATGGAAACATATAAACAAATAACCATACAGAACAATGTAGCTGCTGTGCATATGTAGGATGACTGATGAAGATTCAGTAAATTCTGCTTGGGATAAGAGACTTGGTAAAATGCAGGGAGCCAGGGCTGTATAGTAATCGTTGATTTCCCCACCTAACTCTTTCTGGACCATGCTTATCATTGTACTCCATGCATCTAGTACAGGAGCTAGATGAACATATAGTTGGTACTCCAGAAATATCTGTAGAATGAACAAATAATTTGGACCTTAAGGAATCAGTAGGAGCCAGGCAGAGAAAATAACATGCACAAAAGCATATTTATTACCGTAGCTCACAGATTTTCATGGTAGTTCAGAATAGAGGACTGGTTTAATGCCTTAAACATTCTCTTCTCTGTTTATTAGGATATCGACAGCACAGATCAAGAGAGATGGTGTGAATACAGTATATATCGAGGACTGATCAGGTGACCATAGATGTTTGATTTTTTTAAAATTCTGTTATTACCATGATCTTTTGGGTCCATCTGGAGGGAAAATCTTATGGAAGCAGTTAATTAATTTTCTTACTTTTTATACACATTGGCTATTTATACAGTTCAACATTTTTTTTCAAGTCGTGGCTTAATGATTTAAGAAGGAATACATGGCTAAGCAAATTAAGCTTAATTATACAAAGATACTATGTAAGCTATTAAGCATAATAAGTATGTAACTGTCAACACATGCTAGGAATGGCACCATTTCTTGACTGTTTGACATGGTGGAAACAGCATGGACCATAGAATAAGGAAGTCCTGGCTTGAATTCTTGCTTCTAATCATGTAATCTTGGTTAAGTTAACTAAATTGTTAGAGTCATTACTATATTGTGATGAGATCTCTAGGTAAACTATGTTTAAAAAAAATCATACCATATCAAAAAGTGAATATTTTATATATATTCCAAAATATATTGTGTGTGGGGCAATTTGTATAGACAGAATATTCATTAGTATAAAAAAGTAAAAGAAGGTTGCCATGTATGTTTAATTAATTAAATCTATGTGAGTGTTCCTTATTGACTTAGGAGGGCTATCTAGAAAGGATTCAGCCATGTAATATGAAAAATAGAGGCATTTATGACTGGATCATTTTCTGGACAGCTCTCATACATTATAAAAGTAATATGTTGATAAGTAGACTAATAAATCAAGATAGTTCTAGTGATATACACAGTAGAGTTAGAATGGGAAATTGGCTTAATAATTAATGTATTATCTACTAGATCTCATCAGATTTCTATATGACAATAAAACCTTTAAGAACCATTTATATTTCTACCATAGATTGGGGTGTGCAAGAATCTCCCATGCTGAACTGAGTGACTCTGAAATTCAGATGGCCAAATTTAGAATCCCTGATGACCTCATTTATTATAGAGACAACCAGAAAGTAGTCACAGACCACAGGGAAGTTTCCAAGAAAATTCATTTCAGTCCCAGGTGAGTGAACTCTTTTATGTTGTAGATTACAGTTATGAAGCACAGCATCCCCTCTAGGGACCTAAATATTACCTGACAATGAGCTACAAATTATATTTTGCTCTAGATATTCATTCAAGTAAAGGAGCTCATGTTAAAAAAAAATCATAAAATCCTATTTCCAGTCAAGATGGTAGAGTAAAAGCTGTGCCTTTATCCTCTTATGACCACATCAAAATTACAACTAAGCTACACAACAACCATCCTTGAGAACACATGAAGTATAGTTGAACAGAGATCCTATAACTAAGGAAATACAGAAGAAGCCACATCAAGACTGGTGGAAGGGGCAGAGATGCAGAACACACTGGTCCCATACCTACATGTGGCAGTTAAAAATTGGGAGAGATGTCTCAGTTGTAGAAGTCCCCCCTGAGGAGTGAAGGATCCCAGCCCCACACCAGGCTTCTCACCCCAGGCTTCCAGTCCCAGGAAGAGAAGCCCCCATAACTTGTGGCTTCATGAAAACAAGCAGAGATTGTAACTGAGTGAGACCAGGGTGGGTGCAGGCCTAGATGTTCCTCCTAAAGGGACTTACTGATTGACTCTGAGCTCTAACACTGGGGCAGTTGCTTGAAAGGCAGCAAGGACATACAGGAAGGAACTGAATTGTCTGGTTTCAAGGCACGGGCTAGAGGGGCAGCTTTCTCCCAGATAGAAGTGCTGGCTGAAGTCAGTTTCTTTGTTGAGCCCTTCATATCCCAGAATGCAGACTCACGCAGGTGCCACACTGAGTCTCCATCAACCTGCCAGCACAGTTTCTCCTGCCATTGTGATTCCCTGAGATCCCTCCCCACCCAACTTGCAGGCCCATTTACGCTAATTCTAGTGACTTTTCCATATATATGGCCTGTCTTGGCTCATGTTGCAGACTTTCCTAAAACCTCTCAAAATTTCACAAAATCCAAACAAGCAGTATTTGGCTTCAGCATGCCCCATACCTCTTATTAAGCAGATCTCAGCCCTGCACTAGCAGCACCTGTCCTCCAGTCATGGCTTAGCTTCTCCCAGGCCATTCCAATTTCAGCGCAGGTGGCAGTCACCTGAAGATTACTTTGTGGTTTATTCCAGGAGGTTCTGGCAGCTGGCACACCTGGTGGCCAGCTTCATTCCAAGCCCAAGCACCACCCAGCTATCTCCAAGAACAACACATCTGAAGGGCACACTGGGCAGGCACCAGAGCCCTGCTAAAGCAAGTCCTGCTCCATAGGGTCAGCCCCTGCATCACAGCTCCTCCACTGTAGTCATGGCCAGTCTTCACAACCAATCAGCCCAAGGATCAATTCTTCCCATTGATGTGCAGATAGCAACCAAGGCTCAGCTACAACAAGAGGGCACATACAACCCACACAAGGGCCAAACCTGGAGCACCTGGCTCTGGTGACCAGGGAGACTGTGCCACTGGACCCCACAGGACACCTACTACGTAAGGCAACTCTACTAAGACTGGGAAACATAGCAGCTCTACTTAATACATAGAAACAAACACAAAGAGGCAGCCAAAATGGGGAGACAAACATGTCCCAATTTTTAAAAAAAGCTCCAGAAAAAGAACTAAACGAAATGGAGACAAGTAATCTACCAGATGCAGAGTTCAAAATATTAATTATAAGGACGCTCAATGATCTCAGGAAGAATTTCAACAAAGAGATAGGAAACATAAAAATGAAGACAGAAAGCATGAAAAAAAGTAATAAATAAAGAATACAATAACTGAAATAATACATTAGTAGGAATCAACAGGTTAGATGAAGGAGAGGATTGAATCAGTGATTTAGAATATAAGTTAACAAAAAGCATCCAATCAGAACAGCAAAAAGAGAAAAGAAACCCAAAAATATTAGGATAGTTTAAGGGGTTTCTGGTTGCAGAAGGAAAAGAGAGAGAGCAAAGAATTAAAAACCTATCTGAGGAAATAATGACTGAAAACTTCCTAACCTGGTGAAGGAAATAGACATACAAGCCTTGGAAGCACAGAGAGTCCCAAACAAGATGAACCCAAAGAGGCATACACCAAGACACATCATAATTAAAATGCCAAAGATTAAAGACAGAGAATCTTAAAAGCAGCAAGAGAAAAGCAGTTACCTACAAAAGAGTTCCCATAAAACTGTCAGCTGATTTCTTAACAGAAATTTTGGAGGCTAGAAGGAATTGGCATGAATATTCAAAATGATAAAAACCAAGGACCTACAACCAAGATTACTCTACCCAGCAAAGCTATCACTTAGAATTGAAGGACAGATAAAGAGCTTCCCAGATAAGAAAAAGCTGAGGTAGTTCATTACTACCCAACCAGCATTATAAGAAATGTTACAGGGACTCCTTTATTTATTTATTTATTTATTTTTGGTTGGTTCCCTGAGCAGGGATTGAACCCAGGCCATGGTGCTGAGAGCACAGAAGCCTAGTCACTATACCACCAGGGATTCAAACAACGAGCAAAAGAATTTTGCCCATCACTTGAGATTTTGCCAATTTCTTGACTTCTGGTTAACAGAGTGTCCACAACAAATGTCTAATTAATGTGTACATCTGAAACTAATATATTATGTGTCAACATATTATGTGTCTATTGTAAGTGAAAAATAAAAGTTATTTTAAAAAATAAAATAAAATATATATTTTTATGTTGGTACTAAACTTATAGACCTCGGGCTCAAGGAGGATTTCATGAACTTGACCTCAAAGGCAAGGGAAGTAAAAGCAAAAATAAATGAATGGGACTATATCCAACTAAAAAGCTTCTACATAGCAAAAGAACCCTTCAACAAAGCGAAGAAAGTCAACTGAATGGGAGAAGATATTTGCAAACAACATATCTGATAAGGAATTAATATCTAAAATATATAAAGAACTAGTACAACACAACAACAACAATGACACAAACAATCCAATTAAAAAGTGGCCAGAGGACTTGAACAGACACTTACCCTACAGACATACAAATGGCCAACAAACATGTGAAAAAATGTTCAACTTCATTAGCTATCAGGGAAATGCAAATCAAAACTATTACTACTGTTATTACCACACCTGTGAGAATGCTGTTATCAAAAAGACAAGGAATAGCAAGTGCTGGAGAGGATGTGGAGAAAAAGGAACTCTGGTACACTGCTGGTGGGAATGCAAATTGGTACAACCACTGTGGAAGGCAGTGTGGAGGTTCCTCAGAAAAGTGGGAATGGAGCTACCATATGACCCAGCAATTCCCCTTCTGGTTATCTACCCCCAAATTTTGAAAACCTTAGTCTGCAAAGACTTATGTACCCTAGTGTTCATCACAGTGCTGTTCACAGTGGCCAAGACATGGAAACAACCAAAGTGCCCTTTGATAGATGACTGGTTAAAGAAACTGTGGTACATATACACAATGGAATATTACTCAGCTATAAGAAAACATAAAATACTGCCATTTACGATGAAATGGATGGACCTTGAGATCATCATGTTAAGCAAAATAAGCCAGACAGAAAAAAACCAAGAACCATATGCCTTCACTCATATGTGGAATATGAAGCTGAAAGCAACAAAGGGAAAAAAGAACTCCTGGACACAGTCAATAGTTTAGTGGTTACCTGGGAACAAGGTGGGAGTGGGGAGGTGAAGAGGGAGGGGGTAGGAAAGGTGGGAGGTCTCAAATACATGGTGATGGAAAGAGAACTGACTCTGGGTGGTGAACACATAATGCAACACATAGATGATGCACTGTAGAATTGTACACCTGGAACCTATGTAATTTTTGCTAATCTCTGTCATCCCAATAAGTTTAACAATAAAAAAATATTTTCAGAAGAATACTTTATTATGGAAGGAAGTTTATAATATATTATTTGGACATAAAATCAGGTTAATAAATAGAATGAATAAACCTATACACATGTGTTTTACAAAGTTGGAATAATTGTATGATATGTAGGTATTTTATATGCATATAAAAAGGAAGATGTATTCAGAAAGATTACCAGTGATATCCTTTGAATTGCTTATCTCTCCACCAGAACATAAAATCCACAGAATAAAGACTTGGTCATATTCATCACTTTGTCTTCAGTATCTCGCACAAGGCCCAGCACAGTGTTGGCATTATGGTACTCAAAGAATATTTGTTGAATTAAGGAAAGAGATTTTTGATGAACCTAGTATTCTTTGACTATTTCTATTTCATAAGTTTTCATATGTATGTTTTTTGATAAGGAGTTCTTAAAATTAAGGCTGGCTTTCTATTTATGCTTCTATTGTTTTCATAATTAAACTAAATGGGAAAACTGATCTAGCTCCCTTGACAGTTGGTTTGTATCAATATGCAGTTGTGATTAGCCAAAAGTATTTTCTTTAGACAATAAGGAAACAGAAAATCTTTTTCTTCTCAGATCTTCTAGTTTCATTTAAGAATTCACCTCACTCAGCAAAAGGAGGGAAACTATTTTACTACTACTGTTATTACCACAAATACTATTGTTGCTATTGCAGCTATTGGCTATTGAGCATTCACTGTGCACTAGTCTATTAACTTCGTATCATTTAAACTTCAAATAACCTTAGGAAGTAGGCACTGCTATTTTTCTTATTTTGCAGATAAAAGACTTGAGGCTTAGAGAAGTTATGCAGTTTGCCCACAGTTACCCAGCTCTTCATTGGCAAGAGTGAGGATTTGAACTGGGCACCTTGACCCAAGAGCCGATGCTCTTAACCATGTTACATTTACAAAGGACAAGACCAATACAGTAATGGAAGCAAATTAAGACTTGATTATAGCTCTCCCTGCGTACATTGTCTAGACTTTGGTCCAATTTTTTCTTGTTGTAAGGAGAGACAAGAAAAAAAGAAAATGGATGAATGTCCTTTTTTCTCCCAAACAAAATAATGTCTGAGAAATTTATATAGCTATTAGCTTGTAAAAATAGTAGACATGTCAAGTAATAATAATGTATATGACATGTTCTGGTTTGGTTTTATACAGACACTTCCTCTCATTATCTAGTCATGAGGGGAGAAAAGAGCACATAATCCAAATCACAGGTTTTGCTATGAATAGTTTTATAAGATAACCTCTATTTAAAACTAAATGAGACCCAGTATATTTCACATGGTAGTATATCTGCAATGGAAATGAAAGATCCACTTTCTATAATTTCAGTCATATCTGCAAGTTAGAATAACCTAGAAATATTTTTTGAAATTCAAAGCCCAGACCACCAAGAAATGCTGATGAATTGGTCTGGGGTGGCACCCATGCAGTGGTAGATTTTAAAAGCTCCCCAGAAGCGTCAGTGTGCAACCAGTGCTGAGAATCACAACCACCCAACCATGCTAACAGGCTTACTTCCCACTTAACTCTGTCACTGATTAATCTGCCAAAGTGTCCTTTGATAGACAACTGGCTAAAGAAGTTGTAATACATATGCACAATGGAATATTACTTAGCCATAAGAAAAGACAAAATAGGGCCATTTACGACAACATGGATGAACCTTGAGGCTGTCATGCAAAGCAAAATAAGCCAGACAGAAAAAACCAAGAACCAAAAGATTTCATTCATATGTGCAACAAAAACCTGAAAGCAACAAAGAAACAAAATCTCATGGGCACTATCAATGATGGGAAAAGGGGGAAGGGGAGTCAAATATATGGTGATAGAAAGAGAACGGACTCGATGATGAACACATAACACACCACATAGAAGATGTAATGTAGAATTGTACACCTGGAACCTATGTAATTTTTACTAATCAATGTCATGCCAATAAACCTACCAATTAAAAGAAAAATTATAAATAAATAAAATTAAAAAATAATAAAAAAATGAAACAGGGATAACAGGAGTACCAACCCAGTGACAATTAAGATAACACAAAGCACTTAGATGAGGATCTGAGACATAGGAACCCTCAAATTATTAGCTATGATGCTAGTTATAGTGATGATGATGCTGATGTAATCTTTTTTACCTGAGGTTAGGGCTCCAACATGTTTGTCTATCCTAGAAAGCAGGGACCACAACTTCAATCCAAGCAGGATTTTATAGTATATTTTTTTAATTTGCTAATTATTCTGTGATTTTTTAAAAAAATTATTATTTTATTTTTCAATTATGGTTGACACACAATATTAGCTTGAGGTGTACAACATAGTAATTAGGTAGTTATATAACTCACGAAATGATCACCCCAATGAATTTAATAGTACCTCTCTGACACTATACACAGCTATTACAATATTATTGACTGAATTTCTTATGCTATACTTTACATCCCCATGACTGTTTTGTAACTACCAATTTGTACTTTTTAATTCCTTCCCCTTTTTCATCCATCACTCCCATGTGGCACCCCTCAATATGTTCTCTCTATCCATGAGTTTGTTTCCATTTTGTTCTTCAGATTCCACATATAAGGAAAATCATATGGCATTTGTCTTTCTGTGTCTAACTTACTCTACTCACATAGTATCCTCTAGGCCCATCTGTGTTGCTGTAGATGACAAGACTTCATTTTTTATGGCTAAGTAATATTCCATTTTATATATGTATCACCTCTTCTTTATCTATTCATCGACTGATAGACACCAAGGTTGCCTCCATATCTTGGCTGCCGTAAATAATGCTGCAATGAACATATGGATGCACATGTACCTTTGAAATAATGCTTTGGGTTTCTTTGGGTCAATACTCAGAAGTGGGATTACTGGATCCTTCTTTGTCTCTTATTATAACCTTTGTTTTAAAGTCATTTTTGTCTGGTATATGTAGTGCTACCTCGATTTTTTTTTCAATTCCATTTTCATGAAATATCTTTTTCCATCTCTTTACTTTCAGTCTCTGTGTGTCTTTTGATCTGAAGTGAGTGAGTCTCTTATAGGCAGCGTATGTAAGGGTCTTGTTTCCTTACCCATTCAGCCACCATATGTCTTTGATTGGAACATTTAATTCATTTACATTTTAAATAATTGTTGATAGATAAACAGATATTGCCATTATATTATTCATATTTTTTTGTCTTTTTCCCTTTTCATTTTAAAGAAGTCCCTTAAACATTTCTTATAATACTGCTTGGGTGGTGATAACTATTTCAGCTTTTCCTTGTCTGGGAAGCTCTTTATCTGTCTTTCAATTCTAAATGATAGCTTTACTGGGTAGAATAATCTTGGTTGTAGGTGCTTGCTTCTGGCCTATTGAATATTTTATTTAAGGATTGCATAATATTTCATTGTGTGGATGTACCAAACTTTAGCTAACCAACTTATTTGTTTTTGCACATTTATTTTTTCATTATTATAAAAAATCTTCCAGCAAATTCTTACTATATCTTTGGTAATATCCTTGATTACTTCCTTAGGACTCAGTTCTAGATATGGAATAGCAGAGTCAAAGGTTGGACAAATTTTAATATACTTTGTTATTACTTTGAGATGACAGAGTAAACAGATCTACCTTCTATATTATGGAAGTTATTTGGATATTCTGATTGCTGATGAAAAAAAAGAAGTCAAAGGCTTCATTTCTTCAGGTCTTAGCTTCCTTTCCAGTGCCTTTTGCATTTCATCATATCAATCAATGCTCTATAATTAATGAGTTTTTCATGAGTAAAGTAAATAAGCTCCAACATGTGAGCACTAGAAGACTTAGAAGTTGAAATTGTGCCAAAATAGATTTTATAAATGCATAATTATAACATGAATAACATTTCAGGTTTCGTGATACCTTAACCTATAAAATGGATATTACTCAAGCTGAGGACTAGAAGTAAAAATCCATATTTCTTTTTCACCAATGCGATCAGCCAATAATTCTTGAATAGTTTTCTATTGGAATGATCCATAACCATGGAAAGGGACTTCAAAGGTTAAAATGTTAGACTGCCTTTCCCATATGAATGAATCGTTTTTTCATTTTGTCACTTGCTGTTTTATTCTTGATCACTTCCCTTCTGATTTTATGAGAGATAAGTAAAACCACAATAGATTATGGTTGAATTTTTACAAAAAACATACTTTTCTGAGTGGTATTTTACATGTCAATTATTTTTTTTAGATTTGGATCCTACAAAGAAGGACACAATTATGAGAACAACCATCATTTTCACATGAGTACTCCCAAATACTTTTTATGAACTATTTAGAACAAGAATTCATTGACTGAGCAAGTCTAAGGAAAACAAAAGTATATAAGATATAAAGAAGAGATGAGTTAAAGTGGGAAACTATACACAAAGCACCTCAATTTTGAAAAAGTATGGTATCTATGCAGTGGGAAATTCTATTAGTAAAATATTACTTAATAAAAACGTTTCTCCAAATTGTTTTCCTTAATTTTTTATTAAAAAAATGGTATGTGGGATAATATAACAAAGTTTTACTATTAGAGATAAAATCATTAGAATGTTTTACTTTTTAACGCTTACAAATAAATTGATTTATTGATGAGCTGGAAGGATTACTTACAAAAATCAAGCAGTCTTAAGTCCCTCTTGGGACAAAGCAGGGAAAAGATGTTTAAAGAGTAAGTCTAATTGTTAGAAAACTAATGTGTAGCGATAACTATTGCTGACTCAGCAACAGCAGCATGTCCATTACCATCCTTCTGTGATATATGAGAGAATCATCTGTCTTTTCTCCCAGGTTTATATCACTCCAAAGCTATACCTGACACATTGTGGTGATGTCGCCAATCAGTCAGGACACCAGCTGGCAGGGAGTACACATCAACACACAGAAGGGTCCCATGGAGTGAATTTTCTTCCCTAGAACCAAGCAGGTTATGATAGGAGAATTCAGCCTGTCAGCACCATCTCCATAGGGAATAGTGATTTGCATGCTCTTTAGGGAGGCACATCCATCTTAGAGCTGGAAAGGGCTCTGAATGTTGTTTTCTTTTGGGGGACAGAGATAAAAATTCCAAGAGAAATTTTCCAAAGGTTTTATGTCACAACCTAAGGGAATTCCTTAGATTACTTAATAGACATGTCATATTGAGCAGAGTTGACAGTGTATCACAGCAGTGGTTTTAAAAATATGTCCACACGTGACTTGGCACTTCTTTCAGTACATGGAACCTAATTAGCTTCTCTTTGAATGTGGGCTAGACTTAGTGACTCACTTCTAAGCTTATGTGATAAAAGGTATTGAGGCTCTTGCCTTAGTCTCACTCTCTTGATTCTGAGGGAAGCCAGCTGCCATGTCATGAGCAGCCCTGTGGAAAAGTCATGAGGAATTGAGGCCTTCTGCCAATAGCCACGTGAGTGAGCCACCTGAAACATGGCACTCCAGCTCCAGTCAAGCTTCAAGTTCTACTTCAGCCCCAGCCAGCATCTTGATCGCAACTCATGAGACACCTAAACCCAACCATCTAGCTTAGCTGTTCCTAAATTCTTAACAGGTAGTAACTGTTGTTTAAGCCATCTATGTATTGGGATAATTTGCTATGCATCAGTACATAACTAATATAACCCCTGAATCTATTCATGTTTGGGGAACTTTGAGAACCCGGCAACAACAAACGTATTTACTTAGTGTCTTTTACATCCATAGTATATACATAGCACTGTGCTAGGTGTGTGGTGATGGTAGGAGGTGTCAGTTAACTGAAAAATACATTGCCCTTTTTTCTGGATCCTAATCACCATGTTAGGGAGACAGAAAGGTACAAAGCTTGAATAATAACTACTGACTATTGATCCTCTATTGAACCAAGTGTTTTATTAACATTACCTCCTGACAATACTGCAATGTTGTATAACGCAGATGCCAACTAGGGTCTCCTTACCTTTCAGCTCTGGATAAGAAGGTCAGAATCCTCATTCCACTCCCTCCTGAAGATAGTGTCTTCCCCAAGATTACTGTGAATTGTGGTAGGTTAAGAGCAAATTTCACATTTTTATGGTAACCTCCCATTGATCTCCTCTCACTTTTATATTTCAGTTCATAGATGGTCTCACTCATGCATTTCTGACACTTGGAGTATGCAACAATGCAAGGTAAATGCAAGGGGAAAATGCATTTAATGCACCTAGCCAGTGCCTGGAACTCAGTAGGTGTTCAGTATTTCCCATTATTCTAGGGAAGCAGCTCCATATATAGACAGCAAGTACTTCCTCTGTACTGTGCCAAGCCAATACAGAACTCAGTTCTTTCCTTGACTTCTTCAAAATGGAGCAAAACAAAACACTCCCCTTGTGTTTTAGTGGATAGCATATTTTACTGAAGATCTGGAAAGACATAGAGGTGGTTTACATTTCAAAAACTCAAACATCTTCAAATAGAATAATCAGATATTCCCTTTTTTATAAATCTTTTGTCTTCTCTACATCATATAGTTAAAAGATCTACCTCTTAGCTTCTCTGCTTTTCCACACCTCCCCCAAATTTCTGTTAATTTCTAATCCAAGTCAGATTATCTATCTCTTTTTTATACTTTCCTTCTTATTCATCAAGGTCTGGAGACCTTACCTTCCATCTCAAATGGCTTATCCAAGATGGAGATTTCCAAAACGCTATTACATAGTAAATGATAGAAGCAGCAGATTTGGACAACACAATTAAACTTAACCTAATCAGCACATACAGGGTCTGGCAGAAGTCACCCAGGCTTGAATTATGATTTTATTAGAAAATCGTAAGTGTATATGCTATGGTTACACAAATAACACCCCTTTTCATGAACTGGTAATCTATAGCAAATCTTTTATTTCAAAATAATAAGCTTGTATGGCTATGATTTTGTAATAAAATCATAACTCAAGTCTAGGCATTACTTTTGCCACGCCCTGTGTATAACAGTGCCCTGAGTAACTTCAGATTACTCATTCTTTTCAAGTGCACATGAACTCTTTTCCCACACTGACATATGCTGGGCCAAAAAGCAAGAAGCAACAAATGTCAAAATATTGAATTAATACAGAGTATATTTTCTAATGACAAAAAACTAAACACAACCAAAAGATAATGAGAAATCCTGAAATATTGGAACTTGAATAATAAACTTCTAAGTAATCCAGGGGTCAAAGAAGAGCTCACACCAGAAATTAGAAAATATTTTTAACTAAATAGTAATGAAAACATAGCCTATCAATAAGAGATAGATATATAGATAGATAGATATAGGTATAAGTAACTTGTATAGTAACTACCGACTATTGACACTCAATTGAGTCAAGTGCTTTACCAACTATCTCCTGTTAAAGCACATCATCCAATCGGTAAGGGTATACCTGTATCTAAATCTACATCTATCATCTATCTATCTGTCTACTTACCTATCTGCAGCTCCTATTTGTTCTGTTCTCTGGAGAACTCAGACTAATACAATATCAAAACTAAAAGGAATGTTAAATAAAAGGAAAATTATAGGCCAACCTCTATAACGTACGAGGAGGGCTGATAAAGTTACCTCCACTGTAATATTTTTTGTTACATTAGACATATCTGGATATAACATTCTGTGTAGTCACATGGTATCTCCCCTCCATCATTCTTGACCTTGCACACACACACGTGCTTACATTTTTCACTCAGTGCACATTGAAATAGAAGAGTGTTCAGATGTTTGGTTCAAACAGCGTACTGTTACTGAATTCTTAACAGTGGAAAGTTTCTTCCAATTGAAATTCACAGACGAATGCAAACCATTTATTGTGATCAGTGTGTTGACATGAGCACATAAAGACGCTGGGTAAGGTGGTTCAAGGATGGAGAAGTGGGACAAGCAGATTTGGGTGACAAACCTTGAAGTGGAAAGCCCATGACTGCAAGTGATCAGCTTCATCAAAACCATGGAAGTGCATTGAAATGTATAATGATTTTGCACAAATATAATTATGCAGCTTTGAAAATAAATGATGTAGGTATTATATATTTCTTTTTTATTTCATTAAAATATCTTTTCCTGTTCCTTTTCTATTTAAGTGGAGGCAAAATTTATCAGCCTGTCCTCATATGTGAATGCAGAATTCCTGAACAAAATATTGGCAAACTAAATCCAGCATTATATATGAAGATAGTACATTATGACCAAGTTAGGTTTATTCCAGGAGTGCAAGGTCAGTTTAACACTTAAAAATCAACCATTGTAATTCTCTACCTCAACAATATATGTAAAGATATATGTTAAAAAGATATATTTCATAAAACTTATTACACATTTCTTATTTAAAGAAAAACCCTAACAAACTAGTAATAGAAGAAAACTTTCTTAATCTAATAAAGTGTGTATACTAAAATCCTACAGTGAACATGACAACAGTGAATTATTGAATGTTTTCTTCTTGAGATCAGGCATGAAGCATAAATGCCTGCTATGACCACTTTATTTGATATTGTACCACAGGTTGTAGCCAGTGCAATAATGCTAGAAAAACAAATAAAAGGTATAATAATTGAAAAAGAAAAACTGTCATTTCAGACCACATGATTATTTAATGTAAAAAAAAAAAACCCTTCAGAATCTACAAGTAAGCTTTTAGATTTATTGGAAGCAGAAATCAAGTGGAAAACATCTATGGTAGGATGAACTGGAAATAAATCAGCACTCAAAAGAACTGTAAGCCTGTTTCTAGTCATCTAAGTCCTTGTTTCATAAAGTGTGAGCCATGGACCATCACTGCATTAGTTAGCATTCTCCAGAGAAACAGAACCAATAGGATAAACAGTAGATTCTCCATTAACTGAACTCAAGCAACTGGCAAAAAATCAAAGAAATAATAAATACATTTACGCAGCATGGATGCCAGTTAATGGAGAGTCTACTATACAAATAGGAAGATATTTATTATATGGAATTGCCTCATGCAATTATGGAAGCTGAGAAGTTCAATTGTCTACAAACTAGAGACCCAGAAAAGCCAGTGGTATAATTCAGCCTGAGTCTGAAGGCCTGAACCAGATAAGCCAATGATGTAGATTTCAGTCTGGATCAGAAGGCCTGAGAACCAGTAATGCCAAAGGCAGAAGATCTATGTCCCAGCCAAAGCAATCAGGCAGGAAGCAAAAAGGGCAAATTCCTCTTTTGTCCACCTTTTTGTTCTATTCAGGCCATCAGTGAATTGGATAATGCCCATCCATACTGTGGAGTGCAATCTTCTTTACTGAATCTATGGACTCAAATGCTAATTTCATCCAGAAACACCTTCATTAAACATCTAGAAATAATGTTTAATCTGGGCACCCTGTGGTCAGTCAAGTTGACGCATAAAATTAACCATCACAAGCACTGAAATTACCTAGGGGCTTGTTAAAAATGTGGAGTATCAAGTTTTGCTTCAGTTCTACTAAATCAGAATTTGCACTTTAACTAGTTCCACAGGTGATGTCAATTTGAGAGGTCTTTCTCTTTCTTGAGGGATCAAAATCTCTAGCCCTGCACTGAGGTTAAAATGATTCTGGATAGCTCGTGCCCTCAGACACCTGGCAAAATAAGTAAATTAAATAAAATACAATTAACAATCAACTAATTTTTTATGCACAATATCCAATACAAAACCAAAGATTACTGAGCACATAAGGAATAAAACACCATAAACTATGATCAGTGGAAACAACAGACAAGGGAAACATATATTGAGGCTTCAAGTGTGGGATTTATTAGATATAGTCCATAAAAAATTATGCTTATTCTGTTCAAGGACATAAAAGCTAAACTTGAACATTCTATCAGGAATTTAAAGCTATAAAAAGGGACATCAGATTTGAAAAAAGGTAAATTCTACAATTCTTAGAAATTCTATAACTGAAGTCAGTGGAATCATTTAATATCACATTTCTGGCAGTTTCCTGCTTATATATTTTTTTCCTTTCAAATATTTAGCTAGCTAGCAAGATGTTGAATATGGTTTTTGTTTTCTTTTTTCCATATTTCTTTTAAGTTTGAGAGGATAATTTATTAATACTTGTTTGTTGAGTATGTTCTTAGGGGGACACGTTTTATGTACTGAATGTTTGTGTCCCCTCTACCCCAAATTCATATGTTGAAATCCTAGCCCCCTAATGTAATATTATGAGCAGGTGGAGACTTTGAGAGGTAATTAGGTCATTAGGGTGGAGCCACCATGAATGGAATTGGCTTCCTTACAAGAAGAGACATAGGAACTTTCTCTTTCTGCTCTCCATTATTCGAGGATACAAGAAGTCTGCCATTTGTGAACCAGGAAGAGAGTCTTCACCAGACACTGGATCTGCTGGTAACCTGACTTTGTACTTCCCAGTCTCCAGAACTGTGAGAAATGTTTGTTGCTTAAGCCCCCCAGTCTGTGGTAATTTGTTATAGCAGCCCAAAGTGACTAAGAGAACTGGATTACTAAGACAACCTAGTGACGTTTAACTTGGGGGGGGGTAGTCTGTAGATTGGGGAAGGCAGAGTCCTAGGGGGGCAAGTGGAAACATCCAAATCTCTTCCCCTGCCTTATTGGTGGACATACTGTTACCAGTTGATGTCTCCTCCATTCTGAAGACCAGACTCTCCTTTCTTCCCTACTTGTTCTCCAACCAATTCTCTACTTAACAGAATCTGGCAATTAAGAGAGGTATTCCCATGCCTCCTGTTTCTCATTTATTTTTTGAATTCTAATCCATGTTTTAGATGATCAGATGGGTTCTGGGGACAATGAAGAGGACAAAAAAAAAGTCCTTATCTGCTGCATTCTGGGGTGGTGAATTTTCCTTACATTATACAGTTGAGTCAGTAGCTATTTTTATTCCCATGTATTTGGGAAGCACCCTATTATTTTAGCCATAGCTTCCTATCAGCTAATAATTTGAACACATTCTTTTTGTCTTTCTTTTAGTTATATTCCCTTAATCAGTACTAAAGAGCTCTAGAAGAGTTAATGCCTTGAGCTGCCTTCATGTGAGCAGCTAATAGGAACAATGACATAGTTGAGTAATTTCAGAATAAAAGCATTAAAGAAGACTCTAGAATAGGAACCAATTAGTCAAACATTGATTACTAACACAAATAATCAGACACCCTTAATAAATTATCATTTTCCCTACATTTAATTTTTAGACACGAGACAAATCATGAGAGCGTATATGCCCATTTCAGAATCCTAGAACTCATATCACGGGGCTGGAAGGAAACCTAGTGGTCACATAAATCAGCTCTCTTGCTTTGCAGGCAAGAAGACTGAATTCCGAGGCACTAGATGATGTACATAATGACACAGCTAAGTAAGAGAGAAGCTGGAATAAGAATACAGTTTTCTTGACTCCCTGGTCCTGTATTCCACCTTGCAGATGATATTGCCTCATAAAATTTGGTGAGGGAAGCTTTTTCAGGACACATCACAAGGATCTGAGAGATAGCCCCAAACCTCTACACCAAAAAAAAAAAAAAAAAAAAGATGTTGTGAAATGAGTAATGTGGGTCTGTCTTACACAAGGCTCAAATACCCACAGCCCCGGTCTTAACCACCCTACTGGGACAGAAACTGATCGTCCACCTGCATCTCGGTTTCTCCTCCATTTCCCCTCCCTGGGGACACTGTGTAGGGCCCGTGTCTCCCATGAAGATTCCTGTCCCAACCACCTCCTTGACTCCATTCCTCCCCTTCACTTTGTTAGTCCTACTGCTAGCAGCTTTGTGGAAGATGTCCCCCAACCAGTGGGAGCCCATGCCTACTCGCTGGCTAACTTTGTCACTGACAGATGGACTGGCTAGCTGGTTGGCTATTGGAATTCTTCCCTCCATCTCACTCTCTCTCCCTCTTCCACTCTTACAATGTCATTCCTCTCTTATTTATTTTTTAATTAATTTTTATGTATTATATAAGTAAGTTTCAGGGGTACAGTATTACAATTCAGCATCTGTCATTCCCTTCTTAAGGAGAAAAGACCTTGATTACTAGGAGGCTAGAGGGATAGAGATTCTAGATCTCTCTGTGTCTAAGGACATTTAGCTCCCTCTACCCACAGCTGGGTTCCTTCTTTGAGGTCTACTTCTGCCCTTGCTTTGGTTCCACTGACTTATTTGAAGGATTAGTCCAATGACCTCCAAACATTCTGATGTGTGCTGCCAAAACAGTGAAGAAAAAAAAAGAATATGCACTCTCAATATATTTACTTATAACTACATGAATATACTATTCTAAATCCATGTATCAGATATAAATAAATCTTAATTTCTCTCCAGTATTTTTGGATAAAAAGGAATATAAATAGAAGTTGTAATAGTTTCTCCTTGCACATTCCCCCTCCCCAGTCCCCACATTGCACTGGGTAGAGGGTGCTCTGGGAGTCACATATGGAACAAGCTGGGGTTCCATAACAGTAATAATAATTGCTCTCATATTTTGAGCACTGACTGCATGCCAGGCATCATACCAAGCCTTTACATAAAATGTTTTATTGAATTTTTTGCAGGAGCACTACTGATTCTCATTTTATTGTTAAAGGAACAAAGGCTTAGAAATGCACTGTGGCCACTAGCAAGAGGCAGGGCAGAATCAAAGCTAGATCTCTTTGATTTGGAGCATGTCACATGCCCCGCTGCTTGAGGAAAGATAGTAAACATTTGTTGAGTGCTTGGCACGGTGTTCAGCCCTGGACATACACAGGGAGCAGGGATGTAGCCACCCTCTTAAAGCCACCGTTCGACTGGGCTCTGACATCCTGAGGGCTCCCTAGGTCTGATTGAAAAGGGTTTTGATAGGGTTAAGTATACTTCAGGAGGCTTTAAAAATATGTATCTGTGTGGAATTAGTTGTGAGACTTAAAGAAAAACAACCTTAAAGTTTAGTAAATAGCACATTTGGAATTCTGTTGGCTTTGTGTCTTGGAATCTTATTATCCTTTATAGCCTTATTTCAATAGAAAATACATTTTAAATTTCAAACACTTGAAATTTTCAACAGGCATTGATGAAATTTTCAGATAACAGCATCAGGTACTTTGACTATTCTGGTCAATTGAAATTATTACATCAAAATACTCTAAGGTAAATATAGTTTTAAGAAAAGAGAGGAAATAATGGTTCTAAATTTCTTAATAAAAAAAAAATAACTTAAAGCCTGATGGTAGATTTTTTTCCTTGGCTTGAGCTTGCATTAGTATTGCTTATGTGATACTCACAAAACCCTGGCCCTCACCAAAGGAAAGAACAAGAAGTTTAATGTATTTTTCTTTATTTCTGACACTGTCACTGACTGCATCCCTAAACCATAATGTCAAATGTCACAAAAATTAGTCATTGTAAACTACTGTGGTCAGACTATATTTGTGCTTTTATAAAATATAGGCAAAATATGTTTCTTTGTAGTCTACAAATTCTTTTCCTCCTACAGTTTCTTTTTTATTTTCACAATCATCCTTCTAGCTAATGTTCTGATTATTATCATGTAATAAAGTAGATCTCATGATTCCTGGCTTAGAAGTTTGGGCAGAACTTGGCTGGGCAATCCTTCTGTCCCACGTGGCACTAGTTGGCACCGTCTGCTGGCATGTGGATGGTGGTTGGGCTGCACCAGAGTCCAAGCTGGCTTTACTCACATGACAGTGTCAAAAAGTATGAGAGTATGTGGCCATCTTTGATCTTCCACAGCTAGATTTCAGGAGGTGTTATTTGCATTTTCCAGATGAGGAAACTAATATTTAGGCTAAGAGAGAGTTGATGTGCTCAGAATGGCACAGCTAGTAAGCAGGGGAAGGGGGGCACTATCCCAAGACTGCTGATACCAAGGCTAGTATATGAGGGCTGTCCGGAAAGTATCCAGCCATGTAATCTGAAAAATAGAGGCATTTATGGCTGGATTTTATTCCCAACAGCCCTTGTACATATATTGCTGGACACCTTGTTAGACTTAAATATTTTCTAAAGAACATAAAATGCTGATACTGCTTCTCTTTTGCTCCTCCTCTTTAAAGCACCATGTTTTGCTGGGTATAATGCACTCCCTTGTACAATGCGCACCCACATTTTTGGCTCCAATTTCAGGGGAAAAAATCTTTCATTTTAACATTTTAATTCAAATTTTTATTTGTTTATTTTTAAGTACTTGTTTTTATATTATAAAGAAATTTTAGCATTTATTTCTTAACATATTATGGTACATAATATGTTAAAACAAAATACAAGAACAGATACAAGGTATAAGAAATTTTATGTATAAAATTTTTTATATTAAATGAAATAATTATTATATTCCAAGGTAATATTTTGCATACAGATATGAATTTTAACTCATAAACATAAATAAAAGAATTAAAACCATTTATGTAGATACAAAATTAGAACAACCCAAATATAATGCATATCCTTATTCTTCCCTCACAAATTTGGGCAAAAGAGTGCACATTATACATGGCAAAACACAGTAATTGAGGGCCCAGAATTGAGGGCCCTTAAGTGTTTGTGTTTCTGATGGTACATGTTCCAGTGTTTCTCTTTTCCCAGTTTACCTGTTTCCTTTCTGAAGCAGAAATGAGGTGAGGGGCAAGAAGGAAAAGGTAGAGGACTTTCTGTAAGAAGTGAGGGTCTGGATAACTGTAGTGGCACCAGCCATTGGCCTTAGTGTCTGCTGCTGGGTTAACATTATCTTGAGTTCTGAGCAAGCAAAGGGCTTAACCCATGGAAGAAGCGCATTTATTTGACATTAATGGGGGTAGCACTCTAATCAGGAAAAAAATAGCTGTGGGGTGAAGAAGTATGAGCCATTTTGTTGACCAATAGGCATTAGTCCTTTGGAGTCTGGTTTTAAATCGGCACATTATTCAACAAAAAGCAGAGCATATTTCACAGCAATTTTTCTGCACAGTACAAATGGCTTTTTGAAAAGCACCTCCTACTACATGACATTTGCTCTATTGCTCAGATTTGGTCACAGGAAATCCTGGGGTTATCTCTGGCAGAAAGCACTTTGTCTTTACTAATGAGCTATGCTTCCACTTTCCTTTATCTCATAATTTCAAACATTGCTTCTTTTCTAGTGAAACAATAGCTATACTAACCTTTTTATTTTCTATTACAATAGAGCCTTTTTCTATATTATATAGTATTTTATCTTATAATTACAATATATTAATTATATATTATTTTATTTATATCATAATTGTATTTATATAATGGCCTATTGTTATTGCTACTATAGTCTATTCCTATAGTATACTTTAGATTTAAATTTTTGTGTGCTAAGTCTTTGCAAACACTTTGTCTCTCCTCTTTCAAAATACTGGGAATTGTTTTATTTACTGCATAAAATCTGCCTCATGTTTTACCAAATAGCAAAAGCACTGAAGAAGTCTATAAGAGCACCTTGGAACTACATCATATGTGAGCAGAGAAAAATTCCCTTCCAGGTGCTTCTGAATGTAACCGTGCAGAGCAGCACTTTGCTTGCTCAGAGCTAGGACTTCCAAGTTACGGGAAAACTGAAGTTCAAAGCATCATTCATTTGGAATATTTTTGCTTTGTCGATATCAAGTACCACATGTATTTGCAGTGGCTAGGATTTCCAGAAAAGGAACAGCAGGAGTGCCAAATTGTAATACCTTAAAGTGATGGTAGCTATTATCACAGGGGGAAAAAATTTAAAGCAGAAGAAAAATGATAGGAGTAGAGTTAACTGACAATAAAAGGCAGAGTGCTTGAGCACTATCGGGGAATATTAGTGGGACTGTGAGCAGTGCCCATCTCTGTGTCCCTTTATTATCTCCTTTATACACAAGTCTGAGGCTTTGGAAATTTCTGTAATTTATGAAGTACCTGCCACCGAGCTTGTCTCTCTCACAAGGAAAGCCAGTGTGGCTCAGCTTACAGCAATGTTTTCTAAAATGATGTCTCTCACTCCTGAAGCTGCATAAGACAATTATCTGAGGTGCAGGAAAAATATTAATTAGAATCACTATTTCACTCCATAGTACTTTCGTGTTTTAATTTTCTCTTTTGGGGTTATGTTTATAGCAATGATATTAAAAGTGAGTTCCATCACAGGCAGCATGAAGAACTCCTGGGAACCTATTAGAAATGCATATTCTTGGGTCCCATCTCAAGCTGAATCTCTGATACTCTGCGAGTGGGCCCGATGTTGATCTGTCCTTCAGCAAGCTCTCCAGGTGATTCTGATACCCATTAGAGTTTGAAGAGCAAACTGCTTTCTAATGTATGTTGCACATTTATAAATAAATACACACATACAAAGTCTGACAATTAAGTTTGTCAACTTGCCACCATGCAGTTATGTTGGCAGCACTGTACAAACAACTGGTAAGGTTTCATAACCTTGGTATATCTGTCTCACAGCTGTGTTGATTGATGTTGACATGTGGCAGTGTCTTGCAGAGTGCCGTTCATTATTGTCATTGTGGGTTTTTGTGTGCTGTTGTGAGAATTTCAGAGCTTGAATTAGAACAACAAACAAACATTCAATTTTTTGTTAAACTTGGCAAGCATGGAAGTGAAGTCAAGGACATGTTAGTCCAAAGTTTATGGGAATAATGCCATGAAGAAAACAGCAGTGTACAAATGGATTAAACTTTTTTTCTGAGGGGAGAGAAATCATCTCTAATTAAAAGAGGTCAGGGTAGTCAGTAATGGGTACAACTGATAAAAACATTGCAAAAATTCATCAAATTGTGCATCAAAATTGTCAGCTGAAAAGCAAGGCAGACCAAGTAATCATCGATAGAGAAACAGGAAAATCTTAACCAAAAATCTTAGCATGAAAAAGATGTGTGCAAAAATGGTCCCAAAGGAACTCACAGATGAACAAAAGCAGATTAGAGTCAAAGTTTGCCAAGACCACTGGTGATCGAACATGGGTATGCAAACATGACCTTGAAACAAAGCATCAAAATGCACAAAGAAAGTCAGCCAATTCTCCATGACCAAAAATGTTCTGTCAGTCCAAATCAAGAATCCAAACAAGATTGCTAACCTTTTTTGTTATCAGAGGGATTGTTCACCATGAATTTGTACTAAATGAACAAACAGTCAACCAAGTTTACTATTTGGAAGTGCTGAAAATGCTGCATGAAAAAGTTAGATGAAAACAACCTGAACTTTTTGCCAACTACTCATGGCTCTTGCATCACGTCAATGGGCCAGTTCACACGGCACTGTCTGTGAGGGGGTTTTAAGCCAGTAAACAAATGTATTGGAACACTCTCCCTACTCAGCTGATCTGACCCCTAATGATTTTTTCTTTACCCAAGGATAAAGGAAATATTGAAAGGAAGACATTTTGATGACCTTCAGGACACCAAGGGTAATATGACAACAGCTCTGATGCCATTCCTGAAAAAGAATTCCAAAATTGCTTTGAAGGGTGGACTAGGCACTGGCGTTGGTGCACAGCTTCCCACGGGGAGTACTTCGAAGGTGACCGTAGTGATATTCAACAATGAGGTGTGTAGCTCTTCTTCTAGGATGTGTTCGCAAACTTAATTGTCAGACCTCATATGGGAGCTGCACTGGTAAGTCTACTGACCTACTGATAAGATGCTCAGACTGAAGATGATGCTGAGCTGGAAACCTGCCCACTCAAGAGCCACATATTCTTGTCTTCTTTTTTTTCTATTTTGCTAATTAATTCTGGGGTGAGGAAGTCTTTAGTTTCTTTTTCTTCCTGGATGAGCTTAAACAAATCACTTAATTACTCTGGAAAATGAGAATAAAGTGAGATGTTACTATTTTATAGGACTGTTATGGCAGTTAATGAGTTTGTGTGTACTGAAAGCACATAGTGAGCATTGAGCACAAAATAGATGTTCAGTTCTTCTTTTCCTATATAGCTGTGGACTCCACAGCATCAACAGTTTAAGTTCTTCTGCCTGCCTGGGTAGAGCTATTGGTCCTCAAACACATCAGTATGTTACATGTATGGAAGCAAAATTTAAAAATCTCGTACTGTTTTCAGGCTATAACCTGATATATTTACTTTGTGAAGCCTTGATAATTAAGACAAATGGAGAGGACAGTGAATGAATTTATTCAACCCTTTTATAGTTACCCTTTTCAAGAACTGCGTGTAATTTTCCACTGAAATGCCAAACTGCAAAGAAGAGCAGTGCAAGTGATGCTGTAGACTGGAGCAGTTCAACATCACACTCTTGTGAGGAACAACTGGTAAAACCCATTTCTGCTTATCCTGGTAGAGCAAGGTAGCCTCTGATTCAAACTGTGCATGCTTGAGCATGGCAGCCGACATAGCTGAGTTATTCATGGGAAACAGTGAAAATGTTGGCCAGAGCTTTCTCTGAGGCGTGGGAGTGCACTTAACCATTAGTGTTCATAGGCTCTCAGGGACAAAGGATCCAAAATGGCAGAGTACGTAAACACTGTACCTGCTTCATTCCATTCTACAACTAAGTTGTAGAACAACCAATCTGGAGAACCATGTTGTAAGAACCGAACTGTTTCAGCAGGGAAGGTTTTGGCAGTAGTACATCTAATTGAAAGAAAGCTCATGGAGCCAACATGGGAACATTATAAACCAGCAAGCAAGCTACTTTATTGCGCACCTGGGAGTATATATATGTATTCAAACCAAAGTGGCATCTTGCCACATCTGCCCAGTTGCATTTGTTTTTTCTTTTCATGTTTACATAAGCCAGTACATGCACAGTAAATGTCAGTGAGCTACTTTACCCAGGGCATTGACCATTTATGGTAAGGTCAGGGCTGGCAGTGGGCCTGGCTTTTAAACCTTTAGGAACCTACACTCCACCCCTATGAGGCCTCTGCATGGGACTTCCCCTATAATGCATTTCCTTGTGCCTATAGCCCACAGCAGCAATACAAATTATAGCAAAAGACTACGAGACTGCTAGCAATAATCATTAGGACCATTAGTATCCACCCCCAGGTAGATCCTAAAGAGTCTCACCAAGATGTTAATGGGTCTTTCATGGAGGAGGCAATGGCTTGTATCTCGGTGTTCATCTCACCCAGGGCTGTCTGAATGTGCTCAGTGTGATCTGGGATATGTACACAACATTCAACATGTACTATAGCACATGTGCCACCTTGGTAGGCTGTCAATAAATCTAAAGCTATATGATTTTTAGCACAACTTTACACATTTGTGCTGTTTCATCCAATAACAGGCTTAAGGCCTGTTTAGTAGCATTCAGGGCTTGAGCTGTGTGCACTGCTAAAGCTTCTACTTACAATTCTACATCTATGACAGCAGCCCCTGGCAGGGCTAGAACAAAAGGGTAGAACCATCAAGTGGCTCTACATTGGTGATGCCAGCGGTGATATATAGCCTCCTAATTAGTAGGCAATTGAGAAAGGGTCACCAGTACTTGACCAGCAATATAAGGATGACCCCATGTACATCAGCCAGTCCAATTTGCAGGTAAATAAGACCATCTGTGGTATCCACAAATAGAGATATCTAGCTGGAAGGATATCTGTGGAGTGAACACCAGCATATTGCGCTCCATTCTACTAACTGTGAGGTGCTAGCACATAGTTAATGTTTTGACACAAATGTGGGGGCACCCAACCTACGGTGCGGTCAGTGACTGAGCAATTTTGTTCTATACATAATGGGACTTGTTCCCATAGTTCTATATGTTTCCCAACTACCCAGCCCTATCTATTATTCATGACAGAACTAAACAGAGGGGGCTGGTTCTTGTGGTTCTTGCAGAGTAAATTGTTGACTGCCCGGTAATGTTGGTCCCATTCACTGGTACTCTTCTATGTATGTAACCACATCCAGTTGTTTAGGGAAACTGGGTGGATCCACCACAGAAGTCCCTCAGATGCCTCCACCGGTATTTCCATGCAGATCTAGCAGTGGGAAACATTATGCACCTGAGCAAAAGGTATGTGCCCAGGACAGGATACTATTGCCTGCTGTTAGCCTGGGCGATAGGACAAAGCAGACAGTGGCACCATTAAAGGAAGATCTTTACCCTCAGGTAAAATACAAGCAATGTGTCCATCTTATGACAACAATGTGGCAGGTAAGGGCTTTTTGCCCCTGGCCTATAATACTAGACTAGTTCCCCAAGAGTTTGGGGCCAAGGCAGCTATAATGGGGTGATGGAATACAAAGGAAGAGGCCAGAGGGCAAGGACAAATGTTCCTTTTAGTATAGGACCTTGGGTCTTTTCTGGTAGGGTTACCTGTATAGAGAAGGGTCTTTTCCCTGCCATGGTTTCAAAGTCAATCCTTCCTTGAGTCCAACACCCCAAGGTTCTATTAGAGCCAGCCAAGATTCATGGGATGCCTAGGTGGTCCAAGGCCATGCCATGAGGCTTGCTTTCCTGGTGCCAACAAGTCAGGAGCAGGAAGGAGTAAGGACCCATTACATATCTTTTTCACCAGGTGTGGGTCAACAGGGTAAGGACCTATTTCTGAAAAGCAGGGTGACCCTTGAATGACTTTGGCTAGCAGGGATACACCATTGCATCTGGGTTGTTCATTCAGTAGCCTGACAGCAGCAGACAGATTAGTTCTCCATTTGTGTAAACCAGGACCCAAGACTTTTAATTTTTCCTTTAATAAACCATTATATTGTTCAATCATACCTGCAGTTTGGGGTCAGCAAGGTACATGCAGCTGCCAATCAACATCATTTTGGTATGCCCAAGCCTGTACTTTGTGTCTAGTAAAGTGAGTGCCCCGGTCACTACTAATTACCATGGGAGTCCCATAGGCAGTGCTCAGCTGATCAAGTACAGCAAGGGTATGTACTTGGGTGGCCACAGCCATAGGCCAGGCATATCCTAACCCAGTTCCTGTATCCACTGCTGTGAAGGCATATTGATGACCATGATCTGTTGGCAAGAGCCCAATATAGGCCACTTGCCATTTCTGAAAGGGCTGCCTAATCCTCAGAAGGATACCTGGTTCTTGCAGGGTGCGGTACCCGTGGGGGTGCTGTTCTGCACAAGCCTGGCAATTTTGCACAGCTTGTTGGCATTGTGCCCAGGTCAGGAATATACCCTATTAACAGGCTACCTGTTCTATATTTCGGGCTCCAATATGTCCCAGTTTGTGATGTAGCCAGGGACCTGGCTCTCCCGGGTAGGGCAGTAAGTGGCTTGTCCTCACTTGAGCAAGAGCATCAGTGGCATAATTTCCAGGTGCCTTTAAAGGATTATGTCCTGGAACATGGTAAACAGTGGCCCCCTGTTGGAGACCCCATTTATACAAGTCCTGCCAAAGGGCCCTCCCCCATAAAGGACAGTGCCCTATCAGCTAATCTTGGGCTGCCCAACAGGGAAGCCAGAGTGTCAAACCTTTGTATACTGCACAACTGTCCATACAGGCATGTACGGGGCCGGATTCATTCATCAACACTAGCCACATAGCCCTCAATTCAGCCCATTGACTGGATTGTCCAGTTGCTGTCTCATACCAGAATTCACCTGTAGAGGATTGTATTGCTACAGCCGCCCATGTGGGTGGTTGATCTCAGCAGGAGCCATCCATATACCATTGACACCTCAGGTTCCATCGGTGGGGTTGGCTCCACAGCTTGAAATTCTATAGGTCCTAACCAGGCATGTAATTGATCTGATAAAGAGCTGGATGAAAAGTGGACCCTTTGTTCTAAATAGGCACTCATTTTGTCAAGGTAGGGGTTTGGGCTACCCCTGTGTGAGGCGTCCTTAACCAAGACCACAACCAATCCTCTACCGGATTCCTTGATTGGATGGTTACAAGATTAGGACCTGTTATGGCCTCACAAGCCAAAAGGGCAGCATAAATAGTGGCTAGCTGTTTCTCTATAAAAGAAAAGCAGCTTCTGCCCCTTTCTATAATTGAGATAAAAAAAATCAATGGGCACCTTATGAGTTCCACGTTTCTACTATAAGCCCCATTCAAACCTATGGTCATCGACTGAAACCATTAAAAGGATCAGTAAGGTAGTGCCAACTACTTGTAGGGTTTGGGCTTGAGCCACTGCTTGCTTGGTGGCTTGAAATGACTGTTCTATATCTGAGGTCCAATCCCAGGTAGCCCCTCACTGTATCACATAATGTAAGGGGCAAGCTAAAGTGGCTAAATGAGGAGTAAACACCCTCCAATAGCCTAACAAACCTAAGTAAGTCTGCAATTGCTTCACTGTTGTCGGCTGGGGATGTGCCTGTATCTTACCTATGACTGCCTCCGCATAACCTTAGTCTTACCCGACCAGACAACTCCCAAGGATTTGACAGACAACCCAGGCCCTTGGACCCTATCTTCGTTGACAGCCCACCCCCAGGTCTCAAGGGCTTCTCAGAGACTGGTGGCTGCAGTCCCGAGCTCTGCAAGAGAATCAGAAGTTGACATTATATCATCACTATACTGGAATAGATGCACCCCTGCTGGCTTCTGCCAGATGATCAAGTCCTAAGCCACCAGTCCATGACATAGGGTGGAACTGTGCAGATATCCCTAGGGAAGCACCAGGAAAGTCTATTGTCATTCTTGCCACGTCAAGGCGAACTGTTCCTGACTCTGGCACTATATCTATGGAGAAAAAGGTGTTTGCCAAATCCACAACATAGTGATACTGTCCCAGTTTATGTGTGAGTTTGTCCGTAAGATCTATAACATTGGGCACTGCTGCATGCAATGGAGGCGTCACCTTGTTTAGCTCCCAATAGTCCATAGTCATTCACCAGGAACCATCAGGCTTTTTCCTTGGCCATACTGGAGAATTATAAGGGCTATGCATTGAGCAGATTATCTGGGCTTCTTCAAGCTTGAGAATGGTATGGCCAATCTCTTCATATTGTTTCACATGCACAACATGGGTAGACTGGGGCAATACCAAGGGAGTATGATGGGGGTGCCCCCGAATGATAGTCTTTACTACCTGTATACACAGGTGAAATTCTCCTATTGTCTTTGAGATTGCTAATCCTTGCAGCACATCCACCCCTGAATATATTCTGTGATAGCAGAGACATAGAATTTATAGTCTTGTGGAGGCAATCATCCTATGCCCAGGGTCACAACCACTTGTTTGACTTGTATCATCCAGTCTCCATATCCCTCCATGGTGCTGTAGGACCACTAAAGTGATCAGGATTTCTATATAGCAAGGTGCTTTTGGTTTCAGTGTCTCCAAGGGCTAGTACCTGCTGCACATTATGCGAGGACTAATAAATAGTAAGTTCAACATGTGGCCTCCAGTCCCTCGGATTCCCCATTAGCTAGGTACCTTGGTTAGACCCCTAGTCAGAGTAAAAATTGGTCAGTTTCAATTCTCAAATCAGGAGTTTAGCAGCCGGCAGGGGAGTAAATTGTTGCTACAGTTTCAGCTGCTTCCAAAGAACCAGGCTGCTTCTCTATCTTCTCTGTGGCTACCCCTGCAGCCAAAAGATGAAGCTACATCTGCTCTCAGTGCACTTTTACCACAGACTGAATGCCACCCTTTGGAGCCCATCTATTCTTTGGGCGTCCTTTGGGTGGGGGCCCCTTTGGCACCTATAGCAGCCCCACCTGGCCATCTTTTTTTTTTGCTTCACTTCCACACCCCCCAGTTGAGCCAGGGCAGCTGTTATTTCATGCACCTGCCGATCTACACAGGGAGCCAAAAGAGCCGCTATAGTCCTGAAAGTTCCCAGGGGTCCTGAGGCTAGGATGAGGTCTTTAATCCTAGTGGTGAAAACCTCCTCATCAGAGCTGTTGTAGTGTATCCAAATCATCATCTGTCTCATGCCCATCTCCTGTATTTTAGTGGGTGAGTATGCAGTCATTGTCATATGCTGCTTGGCCTGTGGTGGGGGCGCCCTGCCGTTAACCCACTCCCCAGCACCATTGTCTGAGGCCGCCCTGGAGGTCTGTACAGACTCCTCTGAGCCCCATAGCATATGTTCAGCAGCCGCCAGGCGCTCCTCAAGCGTGTCTTCCTGGCATTGCAACTGACGTACCTGTTGAGCTTACTCCTGTATCTCCTGACTGGCATGCTGCAGCACCGCTAGGAATATCCAGGCTGGCCACCTCCTGGTGCGCCAGTGGAATGTTCGGTTCCATAGATTCCAGGGCCTTTTTGACATCCCCGGATATGGGATTTATTTCATACTAGTCCTCTGGAGCCATCCATATGGCCAGATATGCGACCACTGGGTACCATAAAGAGGTGGAAGCCACATCTCTTCCACCTGAGGACCCTCAGAGGCACTGGGGGCCGTACTCACCTCTTCCTACCAACTACACCAAATTTCACAGCTGAGCTGCTTCAGCAGGAAATGTTTCAGCGATGGTACACCTACTTGAAAGAAAGCTTGCAGAGCCAACATGGGAAGCTCATAAACAAGCAAGTAAGCTACTTTATTGAGCACCTGGGACTATATATACACATTCAAACAAAAGTGGCATCTTGCCACATCTGCCCAGTAGTGTTTGTTTTTTTTTTTTTTCATGGTTACATAAGCCAGTACATGTGCAATAAATGTCAACTCTGGGCGTTATTCAGCCTGGGACATTGACTATTTATGGTAAGATCAGGGCCGGGCTGCGGGCCTGCCTTTTAACCTTTTAGGGATTGACAGACACATCTAGCTGAACAGAAGTTTTATAACTAAGGATGCAGGAAAGAGGAGGCCACATTGGGACTGCTAGGAGGGAGCGCAGAAGCAAAACAAGCCAAACCTTCAGTGGTGATAGAGAATCAGGAGGAATAGCTCAGCTATGGAGGTTCCCTCCAGACAAGCAAGAGATGCCAGCCCCAGACCAGGTTCTCCAGCCTGGAGCACCGGTGCTGGGCAGAGAAGCCCCATAACTTCTGACTATGAGAAACAGTGGGGACTCCAACTGTCCAGTTGGGATGAGAGGATGAGGGTAACCAAGACATTCCCCTAAAGTGCCTGCACAGACTCAATCACTCATGGGTACTCACACTGGGCTCCAGCAGAGAGACAGTGACTCAGGGGGAGTTGGGAGCATATGACAGGGGCAGATTGAGGTGTGTGGCTTTGGGGTGAGGACTGGAAGATGCTATTTTGCTTGGATGGGTCCTCCTCCCATGCAGCCAGCTGGTGGGCACCAGCTTGCCTGTGTTGCACCTGCCCCCACACAGCCAAATCTGAACCTGATTGGTCTGATGAATTCTGCTCACTCCACCCTGCTGACTCACTGGGACTCCACCTCACCCAACTCTACTAGCACTAGAAGTACTTTCTCTGGTGAGGAGCCAGCCCTGCCCACATTACAATCTTTTTGGAAAACTATCACAATCGGCAGGCCCCAGGTGGGCGGCAACCAGCATAGGTGTGCTCTGAGACTTTTGCTGAGTAGCTTCAGGCACAGTACTGGCACCAAACCAGAATCTACAGGACTATCCAGTTCCAGTGACTAGGGAGATAGTGCCAGGACCCCATAGGTTACCTACTACATAAGGCTATCCAGCCATGTTGGGAGATGTAGCAGATCTACCTAATACATAGAAACAAACACAGGTATCCAAAATGAGGAAAAAAAGAAATACATCTCAAACAAAAGAAGAGCAGAAAACTCCAGAAGAACTAAATGAGGTAGAGGCAAACAGCTTATTAAATACAGAGCTCAAAACAATGGTTATAAGGATGCTCAAGGAACTTAGTGAAAACTTCAACAGAGAGAAAGCAAGAATAAAGGACATAGAAACCATAAAAAAGAACCAGTCAGAAATGAAGATTGCAAGAACTGAAATTCAGAATGCAATAGAAGGAATCACTAGCAGACTAGAAGAAGCAGAGGATTGAATTAGTGATTTGGAAGACAAGGTAGCAGAAAACATCCAATCAGAACAGCAAAAGAAAAAAGAATTTTAAAAAATGAGGATCATTTAAGGGGCCTCTGGGACAACATCAAATATAACAATATTTGCATCATAGGAGTACCAGAAGTAGAAGAGAGAAAGCAAAGAATTGAGAACCTATTTGAAGAAATAATGACTGAAAACTTCCCTAATCTGGTGAAGGAAGTAGACATACAAGCCCAGGAAGCACAAGATGAACCCAAATAGGCCCACACCAAGACACATTATAATTAAAATGGCAAAGGTTAAAGACAAAAAGAGAATCCTAAAAGCAGCAAAGAAAGAGGAAGCAACTAATAACTTATAATGGAGCTCTCTCAAGACTGTCAGCTGATTTCTCAACATAAACTTTGTAGGCCAGAAGGAAGTGGCAGAAAATACTCAACATGATGAAAAGCAAGGCTCCACAACCAAGATTACTCTACCCAGCAAGGCTATCATTCAAAATTGAAAGACAAATGAAGAGCTTCCCAGACAAGAAGAAGCTAAAGAAACTCATCACCACCAAGCCAAAATTACAAGGAATGTTAGAGAAACTACTTTAAGATAGAGGAAAGGGGAAGCAAAATTATGAATAATAAAATGGTAATAGCCATATATCTATCAGCAATTACCCTCTATTTAAATGAATTAAAAGTCCCAATCAAAAGACATGGAGGGTATTGTGCTGAGGGGAGTGTCAGGCAGAGAAAGACAGACGCAATTTGATTTCACTTATATGTGGAATCTACAGAACAAAAATAAACAAAACAGAAACAAACTCAGAATCAGAAAACATTTGGATGGTTGCCTGATGGGAGGGGGGTTGGGGAGTAGGTGGAAAAAAAGGGAGGGGCTTAAAAAGTACAAATTTGTTGTTACAAAGTAGTTAAGGGGATGTAGGGTACAACATAAGGAATATAGTCAATAATATTGTCATAACTATATGTATGGTGTCAGATGGGTACTAGATTTATTGAGGAGATAGCTGGGAGAGGGTTGGGGGCAGGGTGAAAAGGTGAAGAGACTAAGAAATACAAATTGGTAGTTACAAAACAGTCATGGGGGTGTAAAGTAAAGGATAGTGAATATAGTCAATAATAAGGTAATAACAATGTATAGTGCCAGGTGGGTACTATTAAGGGGGATCACTTCTTAAATTATATAAATGTCTAACCACTATGCTGCATGCCTAAAATTAACATAAAACAATATTGAATGTCAAAAAAATAAAGTGCTAAAAGAAAGAAACTTTTAAAAAAAGCATTATCCTGTTAGGCGAAAATAATAAAATATTAAATATGAAAGTATTACTCAAAAATAATGTCTCCAGGACAGCTTGTGGAATTGGCACATTTCTGGGCCCCACTGGCACTCAGCATGGACAGGCAGAATAAAATCCTCTGACACTTCCTTATGAAATCAATCTCACTAGCTTTCCACAATCTAATTCTAGACAAATCAGAGCCATCTATTAATGTAAGTATAAGCTGGAAACTGTATATGCTCAGGGCCAGTAGAAACCATGGATGAACTTAGTGGGTGATGGGAGAATTACAGAAAAGCCACTCTGTCCTCTAATAACTTCACTTCTAGTCATGGTGGACCAAATGATGACCAGCAGAGAGTTAATCAACTCTTGACTCATGAAATGTTTATTGAGTTTATGTCACATGCTGAAGACAGTGCTAGATCATGAAAGACAGAGCTCCTGCTCTGAAGGTGAGAGTACAGATTTCTATCATGGAAGGATGGGGCCTGCCAGAGTAGGAGGCCCACTGGACTTGAGAGGATGGACAGCTGGACTCACTTGGCTCTTTGAGCCAAAGCTGTCCTGGTTGCAAGTGACAGAAACTTAATTTGAATTACAAAGAGAAAATGTATTGTCATGAAACAGTCCCCTGGAATAGTAGGAGGTCAGCCAGGCTTCAGAAGCAATTGGAACCAGGGACTATATAGCCATCAAGACAAGGGTGCTCACTGCATGGACTGTTTCCTATGTCTGGAAAGCTCTTCTCTCCCATTTACTGTATCTACTATTCGTTATTCATCTGTCCTCCAGTCACCTCTTTAGGAGAGCCTGCCTCTCCCCACTGCTTGTCTCTCTGACTGGATCACACAGAACCTTGGCTAATCTATTCAAGACTTTGGGATAATTTAGAAAAAGTGACCCATTTGGGTGGACAGTGCAAGTGTATGAAGGAAAAGGTGCCCCTTGCTCAGGGCAAATACCGTTCACACCAGGCCCATGGCTTGGCGAACAGACTGTAAGTGGGATTTCACCCACTTGCCCCATCAGCTGTGCTCCTTTGTACAGTGTACAAACTGTCCAACTGAATAAAGTAGCTGAATCAGATGCCCTATTGTATTCTCTCAGAAGACTGTGTGACTTTTCTCCTTACTACTTGTCAAAATAGCAGATTTACTTTGCTTGCATGATTTTTTAAGGAATGTCTCCCCTGCAAGCTTATAAATCCCAGAAGGGCAGCAACTGATTCTGTTCAACATGTTATTCCTAGGGCCCAGCAGTGTCTGACACATAGAAGGCCCTTGGCTTCATGAATAAATAAATGAGCAAGCAAATGAGTGTTTGTTTTTTATTCTCTCAGACAGGCTTTTTCTATGAGGTGAGAGCCATTGTTGCTGGCAGCTTATGAGCCCACAGACAGAGAAGGTTACCTATCCTTAATTCTGATTTTGAAAATTAAGGGAACGATGCTGATTGGCCCAGCTGCGATCACATGCTCACTAGGATGGGAGAGGCACCCTGATTGGCAACCTCTATCAAATCTGTTTAATGAGTGGTGGGGTGAGCAGTTCCCCAAAAGAAGAGAGGGTTCTTCCTAGCAAAAGAGGGGAGGGCTAAACAGAAACAACTCCAGATGGCCCCCATGCTATCTTGGACCTGGTGTGGGTCTTTGTTTCTTCACCTCTGAGATCATGCAGCCCAATATTCTGTTCCCTTTTGTTCTGTTTCTGGTTCTGTTTCCTCCTTCCAACTTCTGCTCTAGTGCTGCAAGTGTTAGTGGAAAAAGACGTAACTGTGGGCAACCTCAGTCAAGGAAGTCTTCATGGAGGTGAGCTTTAAGCTGTGTTGGAAAGGCTGAGGAGTTATATATGCAGAGAGGAAGAAGGGGAGACACTTCAGGGGGAGGGCCTGGCTGGGGGAAATATGGTAGGTATTGGTGTGGAGACATTTGTCTGTTAGGAGTATTTTTTATGTAAATATATTTGTAAGGGGTACCATGTTATCTTATCTATATGTCCCCTGAATTAGCTTATTCAAGAACAGCAAGCCAGTCATCCACAAGGATCAGAGGCAATGAGACATTGGATGGGTAAGTTTTGATAATCAAAATAGGTCCTGAGTACAAGCATTTCTAGAGTGCATCAATTAGTTGGGTCACCCTGGGTTCTACATAGACCCTGGGGTCAATATTGTATACTTTGCATGTGTGGTATGGGTGGAGCAGAGGTGGCAGGGAGATTTGCTCAAATAGCAGGAAGAGTGGCCCAAGGTGGGAAGGAAGGAGTGTCTCCATTTCATGATGCTAAAATGGCATGAGGCTCTTTCACACACAACTGACCCTAAACCCTTTCCATGATCATTAAGTACAATAACCTCTCTGTGCCTATCTGTTGCCCTTGCATTTCTTCAGGTGATCCTTCTATGGCTTCCCTCAAGGATATTGTTTAAGTTCATTTCAATCTTCTTCAATCTTGTTGAAGGCAACAGTGAGATTTGCCTTTACTCACTAAGGATTGGCTTCATTCTAAAAATGGAAATAGTCTATCCAGGAGGACTGTCCCCAGGCACCACAGTGGGAGCCCTGGGCACCTGGAAGGGGAGCTGGAAGAGGGAGAGAAGGCTCACCAATGGCCACTGGGAGCAAGGGCAAGGGATGCAGTTTTGACCCCTGTGCAACGGGAATCCTTTAACGCCAAACTGCCTGTAACAACACTCTGCTACTCTGGGGCCTACTCTAACATACCCCAAATGTAGTCAGTCTTATTGCTGGATCCTCAAATCTGTTTTACAAGGAAAAGAACAAAGTTCCCTATCCTGGAACTGGGAAAACTGTGTTTCATGCTGCCACTCATAATGGGCAAAGAGAACACTGGCCATTTGCCCTGGCTCCTAGAACGACGCTCCACGTGACTGCCTATTGGTGCTAAGAAAATAGGTACAGCTTCCACATTAACAGACTTAAAGTGTGTGTTGTGGGAAGAGGAATGGGGTAGACAAGAAGCTCTCTGTAAAACGCTATACAAAGACGCAATGTAGCATGTTTATGAAAAATACAGATTTGAAGCCAGTCTGCTTGGGTTCAATTCTCCCAGTCTGTCATTTACTAGTTGTATAATTTTGGGCAAGTTACTTTACCCATCTGTGTCTCAGTCTCCTCACCTGTAAAATGAATTTAACAAGTTTCTACCTCTTGGGATTGTTGGGAAGATTAAATGAGTTAATGTGAGCAGTAGAACAGTACCTGGTGCCAAGTGAGAGGGACTTAGTGTTTGCCAATATTTATATTCCTCAATCTATTGTATGTGAATTTGAAATGTCCCAAAGTTGAAGTTAGAACAGACGAAGGTTGTGGTGATAGAACTTTGAAACTAGAAAAAGTGATTGTGAAATGGAGGGATAAAGAATAAAATGGAAGCAGTTGTAGGGACTGAAGGTCAAACTTTCAGGATAAACCGACCCGATCATGGGGGTGGAGGCAGGTGGCTGGGATGCCTAGTGTGCAGTGAGAGCTGACCAGAGCCCTGGGGTCAGGGATGAGGGGATGAAACAATTGGATGAGAGAAGGCAAAGGGTAACTGGGGACAGGGTAGGACCCAGAATCTGGATGTAGTGGCTAGCTGCAGAAAAAAGCAGTTTCTGACTGTAACCTAATTTGGAATTGGAGGTAAGCAAAATGTGGAAAGAAATGAAGTTTATTTTTGGCATCTCCTCTCCAAAGAACACTTCTCTTCCTTTACTCTATTTCCAATATTTCATTCTGCCTTAAAAGTGCTGCCCCCACAGCCAAGTCTTCCTCCTCTTCCACTGCTCCACAGCTTGAAACTGTTCACCTCACCCACCAGTTCCCTAACTGAATTCTCATGATTTGAGCACAGACTCAGATGTCAGCCCCACTTGGGAGGAAAGATAACAGGGGAACTTATCTCTAGCTAACACAATTACTGAAAGCCACTGACTAGTTCCTAAAGTGCCTTTAAAAAGAGAGCTGTAAACTCAAATAAATATCTAACCTAGGAATTCTTAATTTAGAGCATTGACACGGGTGGGCATAGGCAGGTTTCAGAGAGTCATCATTTTCAATCATTCTTCAAGGGGCTATGACTCCTAAAATGTTAAGGGTATTTGCTTTAACTTATTTTGGCTATGGCAACTTAATAAAGTAAAATGTAAGTATTCAGGTTAGTTGGAAAAAAATATTTGTGTATGTGTGCCCCAAGTGTGCCCTTGTTTGTATCCAGATTCTTTTCTTTTTCTATTTTGGAACCTTAGAGTTTTTTATTTTTTAATGATTGGATTCATTGTTTTCTTCCCACTAACATAGATCCTATGGTTGCTTTAATTAGGGGTTCAGGTATGAGTGTCAGGAGGCTTGGGGTAGCTGAAGGTGGTTAACCAGGTTATAGGGGCTGGAATCTGTGGTTTTTGGCATCCTATAGCCTCTTCCTCTCTAACACAGGAAGTTCTTACTTCCATAATAAGGTGTCATCACCAAGGAGCTAAGCATATATTTTCCACAGTTCTTGTCTTCCTCTTCCCTCCCCCACTTCCTATTGCTTTCTGCAGCTCCATCTACTCTCCCAGAATGCTTCACTTTACCATAATGAGATGCTGGGCTGCTGTGCAGCACAGACATCTGGAGATGGATGGGGACTCCTGTACAGCCCTGAGTGGGATGTTAAAAGACATTGTATTCATGGAAGCAGGCTTGAGAAGGCGAGGAGAAATAAAAAGTCTGACAACACACAGAAGCCATTGTCCAAGTAAAATGGTTATTCTTTCTGTCCATCCCCGTTAGCTGGAGTAACTAAAGTGAAGCTGTTTTTGAAGGTCACTGTAAAGGTCATGCATTATTTAGATTCAATTGGAAAATCCTACCTTCTGAGATTGACTTAATAAGACATCATTAGGACTTGATTAGCTCAGTGCAGAATAAGGTGAAAATACCCAGTTCAGAGAAGAGCATGTGGTAATAAATAAATACATGTTTACTCAAATACTCTTTTAAATCCCTAAGCAGGTGTGATTTCTGTAAAATAAAAGGCCCTGGGTAGAAAATGAAAACTGTCGGTTTAAGCATTCTATAGTTGTGCTGGAGAAAAAGATGAACAACAACAACAACAAAAGCTGATTAATGCTACCCTACTAGTCATGTATCAAGAAATCTTGGAAGTGAGAAATAGTTTAAAAGTAATTCTCTCTATATTTAGGGGAGGCAAAAAAATTCATTCTTAAATGAAATTGAAGCACTGATAACAAATCTCAGTATAATTGGAAAATCCTTAGCTTTTCTGAGAGATCCTTAAGATGGCTGCTTCAGAAAGAAAGAAACCAGGATTTTCCAGGAATTTAAAAATACAGACTCATTTTTACTTGAAATAGTCCCAAACATAAAAATTAGCCAGCGGCACCTCTCAAGACTATATTAGGTTCACAAAGAAATATGAGTCAGCATCACATAATTGGTGCTCATGTATGCATTCCTGCTTCCTTCTCCCACTTTTATAAATGCTTGCACACATTTTATCTTATTTAGCCTTTATTCATTCTTTGAAAGTATATTACTCCCATTTTTATAGATGCAGAATTTGAAGCCCAGCTAAGTTTAATGCCTGTTCAAGTGTTTAAGCGATCAGGTTTGCGTCTTAATTCAGGCTGGCCCTGGAGTAATACTTAAAGACATTTTGCCTTTGCCTCTGGTATAGATGAAAAATCTTTTATACTAGTAACTTTGGCTCTCAGGGAAAGGTAATGTTACTTCAAAGTATAAGGAAAAGAAATTATTCTGTATGGGAACACTGTATGTATCTGCATTCATATATAATCCCCTGTAGTTTATTATATTCTGTTTACTTACTTAGGATGTCATCTTTCTATATTCACAGGAATTTCCTATACCCATTTGAATTTCTAATATCAATCAATTTTCATTAAGGTGTTTTCCAAAGAGTTTGAATGACCCAGCACCTATATGAGGTACTCTTTTTTTCTTCATTGTGTATGGTCTCACATTTCAGTTTCAAACTAGGCTAATTTCCCTTTGGTGGCATGTTCTGGGGAAGGATGCTTATGTATGCTAACTCCATGTTCACCATAAACCCTGGAAGGGATGAAAGGAGCCAAGTTAATAAAACATAGTGACTGTGGAGTTAGGGACTAGTTTAGAGGAAAAGACAGATTTGGGATGACAAACTGGATGTGAAGAGGAAGAGTTTATTCAAGAATGTGATGAGTACTGAAGAGTGTCACAATGACGACAGCAACAAGTTTTGAGCATTACTATGTGCCAGGCACTTTTAAGTGCTTACCTGAATTTATTCATTCATTTAATCCTCATACCTATAAGGTAGGTTCTATTATTTTTACTATTTTGCAGATGAGAAAAAAACCAAGACACAGCAGTGTGAAATAATTTGTCTTCTTAAGTGGTGGAACTAATGGGATTTTGATCCAAACCTTCTGGCTCCAGAAAGCCTAAATTCTGCTTCCAAAAAAGTTTAACTCCCAAAGCTAAAGTTTAGTTCTCCCCCAAATTTACCTTCTAAGGCTAAAATGCCCAGTGTGAATTGGTTCTAGAAAGTTCCATCTGTTCAGGTATTTTTATATTGGAGAATAAGTCATAGCCCCAATGGAGGGTGATGAAAAAATGAAAGTCTCTTGAATGTGCATTATAAGTCCACATGACAGGAACACATCAGTGCTATAAAGTAACTTGTAGTGATTATAAGGAGGTTGTTTATTTTTGTCAGTGTTCTGACCTCTGGTGTAAGATAGGCAGGGGAAAAGGAAGCCAATAAGAGAAAAAGTGTAGTAAAGCAAGACAGAAGGCAAAAGATGCCATGTTTTCAGCTTGTCAATCACTACCAGTTTTGAGGAGAGGATGTCCTCATTGGTGACAACGAGGAAAATGCCTACTTCTATCCTTTTTCTGTTAACCTGATAATTAAGACCTGACTGTATGAAGGCATTGAAAAATGAAACCAACATTTTTACTACCCTGTAGCACCTGGCAAATGCCTATTTGAAAAACTGCATTATGTATATATGTGAAAAGCAAAATATGTTACAGAGACAGTCATATGTAATTAAAAGTTTAAGAGGTGAAACATGTTTCTAATAACATAGGCCTCAGTGGTTAAAAGTTGAATTCCAATATGCTGAATAGGCTGTCGTTTCATTGATGCATCAGAGTAGAGAATTTATTACATTCAGCAGAGCCTCATTAGTGACGCTGCATACATAATTTTATTAATAATATACCATGAAGTAGATATTTGCTATTGAAATAAGGTCAAAAGGATAAAATAGATAAGAAGAATGTAGTAACCTGGAAATAATCTGATTGATATTTTTCATAATATATGTCTACAAAGGACTCCTTAGTAGTTGGGTATTCAACTCAAGAAAGAAGCCAGATTTCACTATCTTTTAAAAGCACATTCACATCCAGATTTTTGTATCCTTATCAATATGTCTCTCGGGTATGTAGAGCATGTAGTAACCTGATTAAAAAGAGAGGGATGTGAAGATCAGTGTGGGAACATTATAACAGAGAGTTTGGCTACTTAGGAACGCTATTACCTATTAGCTGAATGGCAAGTTTCTAAAGCTCTCTAAGCCTCAGTTAACTTACTTATAAATTAGGGATAATATTAGTACCCCATTGGGTGGTGGAATAATTTACAAGCAAAGCACTATAAGAGTGGTGCCAATCACACTGGAAGCACTAAATAAGGTTATAATTATTGGATTGGCAAACTGTCAGTTGGTTATGAATTTGGAGAAATAAGCTATCCTGATCTCTATAGATATACAGTTGACATTTGAACAACATGGACTTGAATCGTATGGGTCCAATTATACATGATTTTTTTTCAGTAAGTACTATACATGTATTTTTTCTCCCTTAAGATTTTCTTTTCTCTAGCTTACTTCACTGTAGGAATATATAGTATTTAATAAATATAATGTACAAAATATGTGTTAATCAAGTTTGTTATTGGTAAGTTTTTCAATCAACATAGGTTATTAATAGTGTTTTTGAGGTGTCAAAAATTATATGTGGATTTTCAACTATGTGGGGGCATCAACACCCCTCAATCTTGGATTGTTATTTGTTTCCATATCCTGAAAACCCCCTTAACTTGACTTACTGTGTCTAGTGGAGTTCCACATACGTAGTCTACCACTGTAATTGAGGCCAAATTAATTCCACCCTGGTGTGTGTCCTTTCTCATTTCCTTTAAATCCTATCAGGGCCACATTTACCTATTTGTCTGAGCAGGCCCAACTTTATTTCATTCTTGAGGAGTATGGCATTTTTCATTCTGTACCCCAAACCCTAACACCAGCAGGAAAAGCATGCTGTAGTGGAGTTTGTAGAATTTGGGGAAAAGTTTTAAAATTTAATTCTCATACTTCATTTTTCCATATCAAATTTTAATCTAGGCTTAGGGTATTTAAAAATATATCTGATTAAAATTAATATTGTACAACTAATAATATAGAAAAATTCCAACTAAATTAGGTATCAGTAACACAAGGTAACTTACTTTAATATTACCTTAAAGCAGAAATCTGGTGAAGGAAAATAGCAGAGAGACTGCATTCCCAAATATCCCTACCATCACAATCCCAAGACAATTTTTTTTCCCAAGACAATTTTTATTTCTTTTCTCCAAGGGTTTAATATAAATACACAGTAGTATGTAACATTATCTCAGTAAATATCCCCACAGGGATCAAGTAATTTAGGAATGCTACCAATGAGAAAAAATGGAAATGTATTATCCTTACTGAATTTTATTTAAAAAGGCAATATTCCAGTTCTGATGTATAGAATATGTGTTGTAGATTGATATAATAATTTTCAAATGGGAAGAGAGAGTAGTTTACCCATCTTTGGATTTTGAAGCTCTGATACTGGATGGTATGGTGCAGGCAGAAATACCTGGTCTAGGAGTTAGGAAATTTGCGTTTAATTAATGCTTTGTTATTAACTAACTGAGTGACTTAGATAGTTAGCTTTTTTAAACTTCAAGTCTCATATTCTTAAAATAAGGAAGTTGGATTTGATAATCTCCAAGGTTCTTTCCAGATCTAAAATTTCATGTTAAAGTCAACATTCAGTTCATTTTAAGAAACAGTTAACTAGTACCTATTTGAAAGCAGCATACTAGGTGCTAGGAACATAAAGATAAATGTAAAAAGTTCCTTGCCCTCAAAGGTTTATAATCTTGTGGATCATTAAAATCATGGGGTAATATTTGCAGAATATTATGTAGTCACTTAATTGTATCTGTTGTATTATTCATGAAAAGTGGGAGCAGTGACGTTTAGCAGAATGAGATTGAGCTTTACCTCTCAATCTTCAGGCTGCAGGTGACCCACTGCAAAAATCTGTGTAAATTACACTTCGAGTCTGTTTTTTATTTGAAAATAATCATATTGACCCAACTGAAAGTGATGCTGAGAAATACCAAAGGTTGTACATTCTCTACTCTTTAATGAACACCCTGTGCCCCTGTGCTAGGGGCAAAGCAGTTGCAGGATCCCCATGTAGCTTAATCATATATGTTATTACTAAGTTTCCTGCAAGTGAATTCATATAGCAAATGGCTATCTAAAACAAATTAATTGTGGGCTTATTTGAATTTAGTGGTGTCAAGAAGCAAACCCATTTCGGTACAAAATAATTCTGTGTTTTTAAGCCCTTGAAGTACCATGATAAGCAGTAAAAACAAGACAAAACAAAACAAAAACAAACATTACATATACAAAATATTATAACTTGTATAAACCATATATAATTTATTATTTCCTAGATGTTGAATAGGTTGAAAACATAAATGGGATAAAGAATGCAAGAGCAGCTTTTCTGCTCACAGTAAGGACAGACATTTTTACAATTAAATGTGCCCAACAAGGAATGACCTATCTCAAGAGTCCAGAGGTATTCTACCTACCCATCTCTGTGGGGCCCAGATGACTGTCAGGTTAAGGGTCACTAACATGGATGAGATGCTTGTCTTGAGAAGGAACCTGAAGTGGATAAATTTAGGTTCAAGTTCTGAGATTCTATGATTAGATGATGTGATTCATAAAAGTTTGAATGATAGAAATAGAATAGATTATATTTTATAAATTATAAGGATGTGATTTTTTAGTGAAACATTAGGGATTAAGAGGGATGGAATATATTATATTACATCAGGAGTGGTGTGGGACAAGGGACAGGATTGATTCAGTCCTTTCAGATATTTTGTTTTTGACAAAAAATTAATGCTCTGATTTGAAACCTAAGTTTCAGAACCCTGAAACTCGTAAGCCTTGCTGTAGAAATCTAAAACCAAAATGACTGATGTTTTATCATCAGTGGTTTGTGGTGTCATCCATTCTCTGAGGTGGAATGGGTGGAATGCTCTAGTATCCTCCGGGGCAGGGCCTTCAGATGCAGGGGAGTGGTGTACGTGTGCTGTGATTGAGGTAGGCGGGAGCGATATTCCATTAATATTTCAAAATAATAATACAACAATAAATGTAGTGAGTGTGATGAGTTGGTTTGAAAGCATTGAAAAAACTGGTCGGAAATCATGGTGCTAATTCTTGATTTAGTAAACTCAATGATCAGAATTCACCTAAATTAACGCCTTCCTCTGCCAAATAGCCAATTTTGCTTTCTGGACGACTCCCAGCGTCAATGACTTAGGTTCTCTTAGCTTATGCTAGTTGTCCTTGGAAGGCTGGTGACCTGCCGATCGGTGTGCCGGACAGCCTGAAGTTCAAAGCGTGGCCCTGGATTTTCTGTATACGGACTGACGTAGATGTGTGTATGACGGCAATGCCTGTAACATGCGAAGCCTTGAGAACAGCCCATTTGTGACGAAGGGAGAATAAGTGTGTTAACTCTGGAAAAGAAGTGCATTTCGAAAACGGGCGGAGGATGGACTGTTGTACAAAACATGGGAATCTGTTCCTCACAGGAGAGTTAGCTGGAAATGAAGACGCGGTAATTCTCTATCCAATTTCCAGCTGTAGGAAACCGCTAGCAAGAGAAGTCACAGTCAAGTTCTGCGCGCACTGTACTCTTGCAGAGAGCCACCCTGCATGACAAGAGGCAGACCCGGACGCGTTCTTCCTAGCGCGAGGGATGGGCTGCCTCCCCTATTTGGTGCAGAGAGATAAAAGCTGCCCCTGCTGCGATGCCCCTTCCCGGTTTTTCGGGGAACACTTCGCTTGCTTTGTTTCAGACGCCGACCCATCTTTCTCGGTTGGTCTGCAGCTCCACCAATCCCGCCCGCGATGGGGCGGAGCTTCAGGGTCAAGGTGGACCAATTCCCCCGCCTCGCCCCTACACGCGCTTTCGGACCCCTGGAAATGAGTGACAGCAGCCGGGTCCAACCTCTTACTTAAGAGCGTGGCCTCCGCC
>PVJL010010624.1:0-47925 GCA_004026885.1 Lyroderma lyra | reverse complement strand
GGGGGGGGTGGTGGGTTCAGGCTCCTTGGTGGTGGTGGATGCAGAAGATTTGGTTGTAGTTTCAGCTTCAGTTGTAGACTTAGAAACTTCAGTTGTGGCTACAGAATCTTTAGCAGATGTTTTCTCTGCACTTCGAGTCTCTTTAGCTGAAGTTGTCTTCTCTATTGCACTAGCTGAGGTCTGTTTACTTGTTACAGAAGTCTCTTTCGTTTCAACTGTTGTCTCCTTATTGGCTGTCGAAGATGTCGTTTTGGATGTTTCCGAAGTAGGTGCAAGACTGGGCTTAGAACTTGCTGTTTTCACTGTCGTAACCTTGGTAGTTGTGGTAACTTTATTGCGTTGGGTGGTGGGAGTGTCAGGAGTTGGGGTGACCTTGAGATCGCCACTGTCCAGTCCACTTCCAGCTTCATCTACCACTGGTGGTACAGGGGTAGGTTTCTTTTTAGGAGGTTGTTTCTTGTTATCTTTCACTAGGGAAAACACAGACATCTTTTATTTTTGAGTAGTTTTTTTGTTTAATACTGTCACAAAGATCCCATTCTTATCTTGGCCTAACTGTGTGTCTGTAGGCAGGTTACTAATCTCTAATATGTCTATTAATTTATAATAAAACATTAAATATTCAACCTATCTACCTGGGCTATTTTAGGGAATGAATGAGACAAGGGATGAAAAGCACATGCAAAATTCTACACAATGAATACCTGGGAACAGGTGGCAAATTTGAAATCACCAGCACGATCCATAACACGAATTTATCTCTTTATGTTCAAGCCCTTTGCCCTTCATTCTCTCCACTCTTACTCCTGGTTGCTCAGTGCCCCTTCCTCCTGGAAACCTAGTTCCTACATCTTGTAGATTCGCTGCACCCGTTACCTGAGAGGCCACTACAACTACCTCCAAGGAATCCGCTCCAGTCACCCCATGGTCCCTGCTGAGCCATTTCCATACACAACGGCTGTTAGTTGTCCTTTTTCCTCTGCCCAGTCTCAGGGGACACACAACAGACGATTAGGATGCCATGGCAGCAAAACCACCCTATGGAACGGGACTGCCCACAGCAGCTACCCCGTAGGTGAACTGCAGAGCCCGAAGGGGCACATCATCGATGAGTTTCATTTAGCAAAACTGTATTGCACCTCTATCATGTGCAAGACTGTCTGGATGACTCAAAGATTAAATATCTGGCTATTCAGCTAGAGGGAAGGCTTCAGGGGGAATCCCAACCACCCAGGAAATAGAAGTTCTTTAAAACTCCATTACCCAAAATCCAGTATGTCCTGGAGAAAGAGAATAGAGTTTAAAATTTCAGGAAATAATGAGAAGCAAAGGGAACCTCTTTTTAGGAGCTATCAGCCCACTCTGTAGTACATTCTCTACTACAGAAAAATCAGCCAGATATGACATATAATTTATTAGGGAAATAAAGAAGGTCTATAAAATGGGGATGATAATACTACCTCTCCCAGAGAGGTGTGTTGGGGAAGGAAAAATGAAAACACAAGGAAGATCAAGGAAGGGGAGAAAAATAGTATCAGGTAGACAGAACGGAAACAAAACCACAAATCATCTTTGGTGCCATCCTGTGGTTCCACGGTTGCTGCTATAGCACCTTCTTGTCCTTTGTTTAAAGAGCGGTTTCTTAGCTGCTTGGCACTGATACCCTATAGGAAGTTTTCATTAGCATATTCTAAAGTAATTATTATAAAGGTTTATACCTCCCTCCCAAATACTGAAATGTCCTCACGTCCTCCTACCAACATGCATCACGCATTACTTTCAGATCATTATTGTCAACATGGCATTGATATAGTCTTTGATCTTTATCAATGCTCAAACCTTTGGGTTTCTTCTTTAATTCTTTATTAGCAGCTGAATTTTTGGAAGACTTGAATTTCCGAATAGTTGAAGAGGAAGAGGAAGAGGAGGAAGACTCTTGATTTTCAGAAACAGAATGTTCTATAAATCAAATAAAAAGGTTGATCACACCAATTGTGATTTAAAGCAACAAAGAACCTCCAGTCCAAATACAGCAAGAAATGGTGCTTACTGATCTACAAATGTCTGTGTTCTGCTTCTGTTTGATCAGAAACCTGATCAACTTGCTTCTAAAGTAATTGTCAGTTAAAACCAAGGTACCTGAGCCCATACTAGCAATATAACTATTTAACTTCTTAACTTTCCCATGTCTCACATAATCTATTCTGAAAAAAAAAAAATCACGGTTTTTTGTTTTTATATTAAGACTTGATTCTTTCTGATTATTTTAACCTAGACCCCATACTGGGTTCAGTAAATAAGGAAAATAAATATCTGAGGGTTTATACTTTGGCTTAAACTTTGATTTAAAACAAGGAAAAAGTGTAATAAGCCTTTAATGACTCATAAGATTACTCGGTTTTATGAGTCTTATAAAAGCAGTTCACCTCAGAAAACTGCTTTTGTTAAATCTGCCATCTTCCTACCTTCTGTTATTTCCTCTGACTCTACAACTTTCTTAGTCTTCTTCTTGTTTGTTGATTTGGGTGAACGTTTGGTTGTTGATTTGATGGGCTGACGTGCTTCTGCAGGCGGAGGTGTGGTCTTTGAAGATGGTGGTGATGTGGGACTAGGCGCTGAGTCCAAGCAAGACAGGTCAGTTAACATGTTGTTTACACCCATCAGCAACGCTAACTGCAAAAGGCACGCGTGCATCTGGCTTCAAGAGTAGATGCTGGTGAAAACCAGTGCAGGCAGGCTCTAGCCCAACACTCATTACTGCAAACCAATTAATGATGAGGCTGCATTGCTATAAAATAACTGCTTCTCAAATTGCTCTAAGTTATGCCAGGAAGCAAAGACTCATGAGTCAGAAGACCTGAATTCCAGTCCTAGGCCCACAAGACTCTATCTATCTCCACTGTGACCCTGGGCAAATGGATCAACCTCTTGCAAACTTTGTTTTCTTGTTTCCATACTGAGATGTTTATTCTAGATGATTTCTGGAGGTATTTGCCTAGCTAAAATATACTTGATTTTATAAACTCCATCTCTGGTACCCTCCTTCTGGGATGATAAAAATAATCGCTGCATAATTTTTGTGCTTTCGAGAAAAGAAATAGAATAATTATGTTTTCCCCATTTTTCATATTCATTTAACTCAAATGATGCCAGTTTACTCTTCTTTTTTTTTTTTTTTTTGCTTTTTGGTATGTGGGTAGCTCCCTGACTGGGGATCGAACCCAGGCCACAGCGCTGACAGTGCCAGCGCGGAAGCCTTAAGCCACTACACCATCAGGGAACTCCCTACTCTTCATTTTTTAATTACAAAAATTCTACGTATTTACTCTTGTACGTGTTTAACACCTTCCCATCATGCATCCCTCAAAAATCCGTTGCCCTTCCCCAAGTCATACAACTCCTAGTGGTTTGAGGTGCATCTTTTCAATGTTTTCTCGCCCTTCCTCCCACCTCCCTTCAAGGTCCAGAAGAGAAGGCATGGGGCATGTTTTGGTCGTTAGGAACCAGAAGAAAAGGAGAGGGACTTCGGGAAGATTGGGAAGCAGAGAAGAGTGGGGACGCTCTGGGTGGTGGGGAGTTGTGAGACATCCTGCTCCTCTCTCCCAACATCTCCTCGGAACTCTAGTACTACAGCTTCCACAAACCAACACCACATCTCTCCCTCCTTCCCCTCCCACCCAGCAAAAACGCCCAGGACCTCAGTTGGAGGATCAGTTCTGCCACGTGCTAGCGAGTGACCTTAAGCAAAACTCAATGTCTCAGACTGTTTTCTCACCCATATTCATAGCTGGACTGCTATGATTCCCTCAATTCTTGAAATGTTACAACATTGAAATATATAGATGCCTACGAACAGTATCTATAGCGACCTTGAAACAACGGAGCCACAGTGAGTTCGGTTGTTAATTTTTTTGAAAGATGAAGCATGGAAGCCCCGGGTAGTTAGTTATTTTCAGTTGGGACCCTGACTATCTCTGTGAATTCTGTAAATGAAGCACGACCTTCATCATCCTTGTTCACCCAGTGAGTTCTGTATAAACCTCCGGCAATCTGACCCAGCACTTAGTAGCATAAAGCACTCCTGCTGTTCACAGGTTCTCTCAATGCTTCCTCATTCTCTGAGCGGCCTCCCTCCCACCTGTCCTCAGCCCAAAATAAAGTTTTAGCCAAAACGATAATCAGGCCCCCCACTGAGTAAATACGTGGCCCTCATCACGGGTCCTTCTGAAAGCTACGGGAACGCCACCGGAGTGTTTGATCACCAGGGTGTTGTCTCCTTTATTTCTGGAACTCTCCAACGAAAACACTAAACAGTGAAGAAATGGCCCGCAGCTGTGCTGATGAACAGCTTCCACCCTCTTTCCACCCTGCTCGAAAGAAGCGCGAGGTGCAGCCTTGTTTAAATAAGATGATGCAAGCAATGCTTCTTTTCACTTTGACCTCCACAAATATTCTTGTTTTAACAAAATAGGATTCAAGAACGAGCATTTGGTAAAAGAAAAGGAGCCACTGTTTAAGGACGTTTTAAAAACCTTTTCTATAAAATCGAGAGGGTTTTACCATACCCTCTGTCCGAGTGTACCCCTTCAGGACCTGTGTATAAACAGGAGATGTGAAAGGGGGACTCCCCCTTTTTATTGACGCAATCCCACACAGGCACTTGGAGAGAGAGACTGCTGAGGTGACTGTCACGACGTGAAGAGACATAAAATGGACAGATCACCTGCGGTCACCTTGGAGAAACACAGCTCGCACGTTGGGGCGGTCTGGGCCTTGCACGTTGGACACCGGCCCGGACGCGCAGCAGGTGCCCAGCCGAGAAGCACGGACCGGACCGGGGTGCTTACCTTCTTCGCAGAAATTTTCATAGTCCGAACAGCACTTGCCGAACCGCTTGCACTGGGAGTCGCAGTCGCACTCCCTCCCTCTTTCAAAGGACTCGAAGCAGCGACCTTTACAAGAAAGCTCTACCCAGAGCAAAACAAAACGTCGTGGGTTACTGATGAGCTGCCACGCCCCGGTACGGGGAGCCGTGGGCCTCCTTCTAGCCGACTAGAGCCCCGACAGGACGTTTCTAAGTCCTTGATTTGGACCTTGGGAAATAAATGCTTTCCCAAGTAGAGCTGGCCCAAGTCCAGAAAGAAATACGGCGACTTGGGGAAACTCCCCTGCCCCTCACGCCTGCTAGGGACAGTCCCCAGTGCTGCCTGGGCAATGGAAAGTGGGGAAATGTCTCCGTCGTAAATAACCCTTCCTGTGAACTCCTTCCACCCTCTCTCCTCCTCACACCAACCCACAACAATGCTCCAAAGAGCTGGCTTAACACAATCAGGTCGGTGTGGAGATTATTTATAACAGAGATTTTTAAGATTTCGGCCTACTCCGTGGCACGGACTGTGCAAGGGCTCGTTCCAGAAGGAGCCTGGCTTGGAGGCACACTGACGCCACCAGGCCTATTTGAAGTAATTACCTTAGACAGCACATACATTGTCCCCCGATGGGTTTAGCAGCTTTGCATGCAAAGTCTAAAGCTACTGTGACTTTCAAGCAATTTTCATTATAATTTTCATAAATGGAATAGGAACTGTTTCTGTGCTAACAACGAAGTGGCCCCAAACATGTTCAAGCTAAATACTACTCCTAATTTAAAATTCAGACCCTTCGGGTATCAACTGAAGCTCATCATGCAACACTAATGCTTCATCTTTAAAGGGCCCTTGTCAGGTAATTTAGAAACATGTTAATATAAAACACAACACACACATAAAGTCAAGTAGCACACAAGCTTATTTTATGTCGATGGGTTCTTTTGATGTAACAATTGAAGGGCCTTACCCCTACCTAAGCCACTATATCTCCGATTGCTAGTAAATAATTACTCATTACTATTTCCCCACTGACTCCTGAGTCACAGGGTTACGTCTCTATTTAAAACATTTTACTTGACACTAGTCAATAACCTTGTGCAAGTGACAGAGTTTCAGGCTCCCCTCCCCCTCCCCCAGAAGTCACAAGCATGGACATCCTTAGGTACAGCATGCTGCCACATGTATGCACATTAAGGGAAAGGCACTTAAGCAAAAAGAGGTCAAATCGTGTGAAAACAGCACAGCAAGGGGGCAGGAGGGGACGGACCCTGGAGGACAGTGTTGCTTGACAGAGAAGACGCCAGCTCTGAGGACTTACCCACAGTGCAGACTCTCTTGAAATCAGGGCAGCATTCCATGTAGTGTTGACAGTTAAAATCACAGTTGCAGGGGGCATCTCTAGAATACCCTTCCCCACATCTCCCTGCACAGCTTGATAAATCTAAAATCATACAATATAGTGTAAACATGGCCAAACCGCTTCAGAGAGAGGGCGCGCCCTAGTGAGGACAGAGCCACTTGGGGCGAGGGAGTTCTGTTGACTGGGAATGGTTGGGAAGGAGGTAGCGATAGGTCCAGGGGGGCTTTGCGGGATCTTTTGTGCGATCTTCATCCTGCCAATTTATTCTTTACTAGACTGAGAAGAGAAATACACTTGCAAAAAATCAGGCAAGGTAATGTCTTTGCACCCCTCCTGGGGGAGGGGTGGCAGCCACAGCTCAAGGGCTGCTGCTACTCAGGAGATGGCTCGTTGCCATTCTTTGAGCATCTCTGTGCTGGGCACTGAGTCATACTTTATCTCTAAGGCTTGTGAAAATGTTGCTAGGGAGGTACACATAGCTTCTTTTTAGAGATAAGGAAGCTGAAATGTTGAAATTTTACTAACTTGCTCCAGGGGCCCCCAGCTAGTGAACAGACCCAGCATCTATGCATTACAGGTCAATTAATACCTGTTAATTATCTGTATTGACCTCTTTCACTCTCAGAAGTGTCTCGATTTGGACAATAAGTGATATGCTCATCTGAAGTCAACAGCCCATCTAGAATTGGAACTCTTATGTATCTGATTCGAAAGCCCGAACTTTCTCCAGAGAATCACATTCTGGATGATGAGTTTAAAGTAAGCTGGTTATGCCAGCACAAGCTTTCCTAGGCTTCCTCTCCCTTTTTTGTATTGGTGGGATAACTGAGTTCTTTAAATGTGGGGTAAGTCAGATGTTTACAACCACCGTGAAAGCGAATACAAAACAGATAACTCTCGAAATAGCATCTGGACATGAATATAAAGGTCATGAACAGAGTTATTCTTGGAAAACAAAATGAAAACAAGAACAAAAGTATAATTGTCCTTAAATGTGTTTTGAAAATCGTTTGGAAAACACCTTGAACACCTCCCTGAGAGATAACCACAGACGTGTAACAATTGAATCCATCTCTGGAATAGAAATTGGCAGGTGCAATGTCCTAAATCCATAGAGGGAATTTGAAACACACTGAAAAAAAAAATCTCAAAATGATGAGTCCAGGAAAGTCAAAGTCTTAATATGCAAGCACGACATTGAGTATTAGAACAACTTTCAGAATTTTTTGCATACTTATGTGCACAATACACGCAAAATGCATATATAGTGTATGTATGTAAATACATATATTATATATAAAGGAAAAAGAAAACGGGAAGAGGTGGAGAAGGCAAGAAAAGCAGACAAGACAACATCCACAGGTTATTCTTTTGCAGTCAGCAGGTTTCCAAAACAGGAAATCAAATGTCTTCACAGGAAAAGTTTAATTTCATAGATAAACGTCTATCCCACTTTCATGGCTATTCATTTTAACAACTAATTTTGAATTCTTTTATTTAAAGGAAAGCAAAACCATTTTAGTGAACAATGGATTCTATTACAAAGGAAAGATGGATTAGGAAATGCACCCACTCATGAACTTGGAAATTTTACAATGACAGACCAGCAGGGTCTGGAGATACCAGAGTGGTCATCGTTCCTTATTAAATATTCATATTTGCTTTCATGTATTTATTTATTTTTTCTTATCTAAGTGATTCTGAAACTATGTTCATGGCAGGCAGTTATCTCTGATGCTCAGGTTCATGAGAATTTTAATTACTTTACTGGAAATGTTTATTTTAGAAGTGCAATTTCACCATAACAAACATAAGCTAACTAGAAAATGACACGCACATCTGTGTGAGTCCTTATAAGAAAGAGAGAGCACTTTCAAGATTAATAAAAATGCCATTCATAACATTGCAAACTTTTACTGTAACAAATCTATACCTGTATTTACAACATCCCATGACAAGGTATTTATCAATAATTGATTTGATATAAGAGATTAGTTAAATTTCTTTGGAAACATGTAGATAAAATTATATGCTACTTAAATATGATTCTTTCATGTAATCTGATGCTATTGGATCATTCCAGCAATATATGTATATTTTTAAACTTTTGAGGAAGAACCCTGGAAATAAAGACTACAAAAATTATTCCATAGGAAAGCTCAAAATGTCTGGAAGGATTTCACAATACATGACCAAAAAAGCGACCATTCCAAAATGCTTACAAATACGTTACATATGTTCTACAAAGTTTTAAGGTTGTGCTATGCATTAACCTTAAATAAACGTTTTTAGAAATCTATTTCATTGGCTGTCATGAAAGTCAGAACCAAATGGTTAACAATAGAGGTGAAATAAAGCTGTTTCTGATGGTTAAGTTACCTTGAGAAGAAACTTGCTGAAACAAGGACAGGGACAGCAGCAGCAACGAGGAAATGGGAAGTATTCTCCACTCCATGATTGTTTCCAGGTACGGAGCCCTCGCTAAAACTAAATAAACACAGGTATCAGGAAACTACTCCTTAATTTCACCACTAACGTACGCCTGTGCTACATCGAGCATTTCAGTAACTTTCAAATCCAAAGTAATGATAAAACCATCCCATCCTTGAAACAAGACTTTTTAAAGTAATCAGCTTTAATTCTATAGCAAACATTTGACCATTGCATTGAATCTTAATGCCAAAGAAATCATCAAGTCACCATCTCAGTCATGCACGCTACTGACCATTTAAATACTTTAGAATTCCCCCAAACAGAACACAGACTTATCTTACAGCTCTAGTCTCATTAAAACAGGTACTTACAATGCAAGGTTTACGTCTTTGAGGGAAAAATTACAAGCTTCAGTAAAAATGTCATTTAATAAACATAGGAGTTCTAGTTCCAACTTTCCCTGAACGAGCAATATAGATTTATAAGCTTCCAACAGGTGTGCTGCATAAATGTGATCTTTTCCAAAACTTTCCAACTCCTATCCTTATAAATCTTTTTCAAATACCTTTAATAAAGTTTATCCCACACAAAAAAACAAAAAACAAAACAAAACAAAAAAAAGTTTATCCCCATTGAATTGAAAACATCATGTTCAAAGCAAGGTAACTTTGACACTTACCGTAAAAGGATAGATGACTTTCTCCGATGCACTGCAGGTCTTATATATTGGTGCAAATATATTGGGATGAACCAATTAGTCCAAAGGTTAGGCAAAATCAACAGTGACAACCTATGAAATCAAAGTTTCCTCATTTATTGGATGCGAGCCCAGACGACGAGACTTAGGCAACATCTGGGAAACACTTCCATTAAGAAAAATGACTACTACAAAATAAATTTAGATATATTGGCCCAAACACACTTCTAATTTCTAAGTGAAGTGAACAAATTGTTCTGAGATAGTAAATCACTCTGGCAGGCTTTCACCCGTGTCTTGAAGCAGCAACTTTAAAATGTCGAGTGCTGGTACATTTCTTTCTTTTTTGTCTTCCTGTTAATCTAGCAAAGAGTGGTTCTGAAGCTTGTCTAGTATTATTAATAGTTGGGGGCATGTATTTTCTGAACTTATACTGTTAAATCAAATGTACAGTTCTTTTCTTGTGTATTTTCCTTTTCACAGAGAACAGAAAATACACCCTCAATTACCTAGAGGTGGATGGTGCACACTGAATTTTCGAGGTTCCTTTACTATGTAAAAACCTGCTGAATGCAATAATTGCATCTCTGTCTCCCTGAGTTGCTTTATTTAAGCCCAGCTGTGTTTGGAAAAGGCCTTTTTAAATTATTTCATTTCCTTGCCACAGAGAAAACGTGAACTGTCAACCTTCCAGAGCTGAGCAGCCCAAGGTTTTATGTGAAGACCTTGCTTGTGTCCTGGTACCTCCCTGAAACTGGCTGAGATCAATTCACACCGCATCCAGAGTTCCAGTCAACAAAAATACTACATTTTAGTGAAATTACCTGTTCATCTGCTTCCTTCCAACCACCACCACCACCCCGCCACACTGTGATTTTCCCAAGGAAAACCTACATCTGTCTAATTTTATTGCCAACACCTAGTCAGTGCTCCGCCAAGACTGTGTTTCACACATGCTCATTGAAACAAGCTAGTATCACCTGGGGCCCATTGGGTGCTATATATTTGGTAGTTGCTGCTTTTAATTAACACAAAATGCTTTGAACTTGAATTTAATCATTCCCATTTTACAAAGAAGATGAAGACCCACGAATGGCGAATCTGTGACCCACCTAAGGGCATGTAAGGAGTGCAAGCCAGAGTGAAGATTTGAACCCGGATCTTTTCACCATAAATTCCATCATGTTTCTACTATATCCAGCTCTCTTTTGTTCAAAGCCGTCTCTTCAGTACTTAACCATAGCACCAAATGTTACTCCTTCATGCGTATATGTGGGCTTGTGAGATTGTGACCTTTGTAAAGACAGACATTATCATAGAAGCATCTGTTTGGTCCCCACAATGCTCATTCTGGGCTAAATATATACTGCATAAGGACAATTCACCTCTACAGAATCTCCTTTCTCTGGGAACCACCTCTTTAGGGGTATTTTCCTTTCAGCCGATTTTATGTAGGTGATCTTGTCACACCAAGGACAGCTGATAGGATTAGCAGCAGAAACCAGAACCAAACTGGGCCAATATGCTTCCCTGTTCTAGAAATTTGGGATAGCAATTCAGAGATTACAAGTCCGTCTATGTAGACCAGTGGTTCTCAACCTATGGGTCACGACCCCTTTGGTGGTCGAACGACCCTTTCACAGGGGTCACCTTGTGAAACACATATCAGATATTTACATGACGATTCATAACAGCAACATTACAGTTATGAAGTAGCAACGAAAATAATTTTATGGGGGTTCCCACAGCATGAGGAACTGTATTAAGGGGTCGTGGTATTAGAAAGGTATTAGATAGGCATTCGACAAGTCAACTTCTGTCCAGGCTCTAAAGAAGTCGAGAAGGTCCTTCAGAATAAAGAGAGGGAGGTGAATGGAGCAGTCACGAGGAGAGAGGCAGAGAGAGTTTGATGGCTTCCTGGGTCTTGGTCACTCTGTTGCTGAGACTCAGATGCCTTCTCACTCTGTGTATTTAAGGGACAATCCCCCTTGGGGCTGAAGCTGGCTAAAGATGCTTTTTGTCACTAGGCAATACACGAGGGTACTAGGTGTACAGCAGTCCCTGCTGGATGAGAATGAATCGAATTCTCTTAATTCTTAATTCTACTGAGGTCAAGTGGGGGAAGCTAGAAGGTTCGTAACTTTTTCAAGTCAGATGTTGGAAATATTCCCTCGTTATTTATTTGACATGCGGGGAATACTGAGAATATCAGATACACACAGACACGTATTCTTCAGACACATATAAATTGCTTTGGATTATTGCCTATTACGACTACCTGTACTATCATTTCCCTCCTTTAAGCAAATTCTTCATAATGATGACAAGTGGCATTCTTCAAGTGCTCGAATAGCCTGCTCCGTATTCCGGAGTCCCAGCTCCTGGTTTGGAGAATTGACAAATAAAACACACACGCACGCTCGTGCTATTACGGTCGATCAATTAACACATACTCATTGTCATCAAATATGTTTTCACTGTATAATAACTATGAAAAAGGATGAGGAACTTTATTAAATGTCAAGTTCATGACATTTAACTTATAAGTATCTGATTTGCATAATTGTATTGGGTACTGAGGCTCTCTGGGTAAATAAAGTCTGCCCCTAAAGCATGGAAGCCTTTACATTTTATCTATTAAATGTATCTTTATAAACTCTACTAAATGCTTCATTCTGTGAATATGGGACCACGTGACCTTTCTTGCTGATCATGCATCAGTTGTTGCATTGGATTGTAGGTCCCCTTTTTGTCACTTCTCATTAAAGGTATTTTCTTAATGCTCACTTAAAACTCATTTCATTGGGATAACGTTATGGCAGGGTAGGTTTTGGCGTGGAGGAGGTGGGGAGAAGACAAATAATGTCACACCCTCTACTCATCTTCTAGGCCGAATTTTCACACAGTTCGCCCTCAGGAACCTCGGTTTCTGAACTTGGCAGCAATGCAGAGCTGCCTTCAGAGAACATTCGAGTGTGTTTAGGGAGATTTTCTCGGCAGTAAATTATCCCAGACTGTCGTGCCCTACGGCTCGGTGTGCTCTGTCTCTGTCCCTGCTGTCAGCCGTCACTTGGTCCTGAAGCCAGTGGGTCTGTACCTAGTGGCTTCTGTCCACCTTTCCACATCTTTGATGTACTTCATCTTCCTCCAGCAGCAGCCTAGGAAAAACTGAAGCATGCCAGGAAACACCACAGATGCTGGCTCTTTATTGCCCTAATTTTGTTCACAATGTGAAGCGAGTGTACTCTAGAAGCAAAATAACTCCTTTCACATGGGAGAGAGACCAGGATCTCGGAACTCCCTCTGCTTGTTCTGTTCATGGTATTTTCACAAATTGGACAGGGTTGTGGATTTCTTCTGGATGTTGACCCAACATCTGACCTTTTAGATAAGCAAAGTAGTATTGGATTTGCTTTTTGGAGATGGTGGCGGTTTGATAACTGCTTGTGCTCTTTTCTAGCCTTTTCTGTAATAACTGCCCAGCTAGACATTGCATTGCCCAGCTTCCCCTTCCGTTCCATGGGGCCAGATGACTGTTTTCAGCCATGAAATGTGAATGGAAGGGAGATGTGCAACTTTCACTCTGCTTTCTAACAGGAAGTTGCTTGACCTGGACTTTCTCTCTTTCTGCCTTCTTGTAGACTGGAAAGCAGACATTAGAGGCCAGCCTTGATCTTGCAGACAGGGATGGCAGCCTAGGGAGCAGTGTCCTTTCTGGAGCACAATTTGGGGTCCTTTGGTTACATCGACTACCTTAACATAGACATCTTAGGAAATTCCCAAATATTTATAGGTATCACCTTCTAAAAATTGATTTGTGTCCTAAACAACAATGTAAAGGAATGAACTACTGGTAATGAACTATCGGTATTGGAAAGAGAGGGAAGTAAAATATTTTTATTTGTAGATGACATGACCGTGGTAGAAAATCCTGAGACGTGGGCAAAAAGCTGAAAAACCAGTGAATTTAGCAAGATCCTAGGACACAAGATCAATAACAAGATTTATGCTGAGGTCATTATAATGCATGAACTCAGTTTATTCCTCCATTTTTCATTCAATTCTCTTGGTGAGCAAATAGTGCTCGCTACAAGTTAGCCCTAGTGTGTTTGCATTCTTCTGACTTATTTCTTCTTTAGCTCTCGATAATCTGGCTACTTCTTCCTTCATGGAACTGAACTGTAGAAGATAAAAACTGACCTTGTAATCATCCACTATAGGCTCTGTCTATAGGACCACTTTAGTAACCTACAATAATAGGAAACGAATTGAGCATTCACTTTGTCACACCCCACACGCGCAGATTTTATTGAGCCTCACAGTGATCTTATGAAATACTTATTTCTAAAGCCATTTTACCTTTGGGACAGCTGAGGCAAAGAATGGTGAAGTAACTTACTCAAGCTCATAATACTTGAAAGCTAGGAAATGGTGAAGTTAGTATTTCAACTGGGTCTGTCTGACTACAAAGCCCATGGTTTTAACCAATTTTATGACCCACATGCTTTAACGTCGAGGGTTAGTAGCTACTTCCTTCATGCTGCTACATAGCTTTATTCATATTTCTAAAGTGGCATTTTATGCTTATCGATATCCATCTTTTCAGCAGGTTATACGCTTATGGTTTCACGTTCATTTTGTAGTTTCTTTTTGTACGATTGCCACTCTGTGTTTGCCTGCTGAATTCAGCTTACATTTACCGTCTTTCTTCTAACAACCTCTTTGCCTTCATGCATTGTCTCTGTTTTGTAGCTTTTACCAATAAGCTTTGTGACAATTCTGGTCTACATCCCTTGGATTCCAGAAGTCAAGGAACCTTATTACTTGACAGCTCAGGCCATTACAAATCATTACAAATTTATTTTCCGGTAGCCGACGACGTGAGTAATTTCCCACAACACTTTAACTGAGTGAAAGTGGATTGCGGTGCTATAATAACCCCATGTGACAAATACTTGAGAGCTGGGAAATTCAGAGTGGGGGCGAAGTTTGGGTGTGGTGGAAAGACCACAGGTAGGTGGGACAGGACGGAAGTCTCCCAAGAGATGATCTGAGGATATTTCATTGAGTCATTCCAAAGCAGTAATGCCAAGCTCTGTAAAGATTTCGAGTACAACACAGCTTTGGCTGATTGTACAACCCTTCATAATAATCCTTGTACAATCCCTTTCCCTGAAACGTTAGCTAATTTCTGTCCAAAGGATTTAGGAAGCAGAATGTTTGCAATGAATTGCTCCGATGAAGTTGTCATTAAGCTTGATACAGAAAACCCAGACAGAAGCTTACAGGGGAACTCAACATTTCCACCTTTGTTGATCCTTTTTTGGCTAGTCTCTTATCACAAGATCTTTACCTCTCTGAGGGCTCAATAGATGTTGGCCGAACATATTAATAAATACATGTCACTGCTAATATCGGTAATGTTCTGCCTCTCCGTTGGACTGGGAAGGAAGGCCTTGGTATTTACAAGCCCCTGGGTTGTTTGTATGTGTCCATTAGACCTGAAGAGTGAAGGGATAAGCCGCGAGATGAAACAAGCATTTATTTATTTATCCTATTATTTGTACTTTGCTCTTTCCACAAAGGGGCATTTAATGGAGGCCAGAACTTTTTGTTCTCCAAGTGCTCCTTGAAGCAGTTTAGTAAGGAGCTGTGCCCTTTACAGAGGCAGAGTCAAGGTCACAGCCATGCCCCCCACAGTCCTATCAAGTTTTGGACAACACTCCCATCAACCACTCACATTTTTTGAGTAATAAGTAGGTGCCAGCTGCTAATTGTCATTAAAGCAAAACAAACACAAATAAAAACAAAACAAGACAAAACAGCAAAGTAGGTTTTTTTTATTACTCTCTTAACATGTAAGGAAGTCAAGTATCAAACCAGCAGCTTTATCTATGAAAATGACAGAAGCAGGATTCCAGCCTACATTTCTCTAAAAATCATAGAAGTCGATTTCTTTTACTATTATATTCCAAGTTCCAACATTAAATTACTTTGGATCTTTAAAAAATTTTTCAGATTAAGAAATGGGTATGTCTTCCCCCTTCAGAGATGGCTGTCATAATGAATTCAGCAGAATATAACAAGTAACACTAAGTTTTTAATTTTCTTTTTAATTTAATTGTAACACTTTTAATTGATAAAAAGAAAACATTCACTTAGAATTTTACCACCCGAACACAACTATTTACATTCTTACATATTCTCTTGCAGATTTTGTCTTTATGGAATCAAAATTTTATATCATGAAGATCAATAATAATTTATATTTTTAATGTTTTACTTATCGAACTAGCAAACATTGTTTATGTTTTTTCATAATTGTCATGTTAATTCTTATATTTCTTATATAACACTCCATGTAGTTAAGGTATCATCATTTTATTCCATTGAACTATTCCTCTATTGTGAGACTATTTTTTGGCTATTTTGTAATAAAAGTACGCATATAGCTTGTTTCTTTTATTAAAGAAAACTTGGGGGCTCTATGTAGAAACTAAGGGTAACTGGCACTTTTGTATTTCTGGCGGTTTGAAGAGGCAGTCGTGGAAACAGCCTGAGCCTCAGCTACATAAATTGAAAGTTTGGATCCTAAAGAAAAACTTTCTATCATGGAGCCAATAATGAACTCTTCCCTCAAAACTTTCTGTAACATATTATGAAGTCTCCTCCTAGTGGCCAGTATACAATTCTATGAAAAGAAATAGCCTCTCCCTGTTCCAATTTCCATAAACTCCCTGACTCTATCTACCATAATTCTTAGGGTACGTATATTCTTAAATCTGTCTGATTAACTATAAAAATGAGGTTGAGCGTGCCCTCATAATGAAAGGGAATTTAGTAAATATCAATGGTATTGTCTTAGGGTGAATCTTTCTCTTTTGCCTTCAACATTATTATTTTAAATAATATACTTATTTCAACCTTTACTCGACAATACTATATTATTAGCCTCTGTCCAAGTTGTTTCCAGTTCTTTTGCTTATGATTAATGCTACAATAAACTCCCACTTTTTTCCCCACACAATTTGGATTGAATTTTACCTTTAAACTAAATTATTAAGAGTGGGAACATCTTTATGATTCTTGATAACTATTGTCAAATTATCTTGCTGCCTAGAGTGTAAATTCATCAAAGGCCGGGAAACAATCTCGTGTACATTTGTATCTCCAGCATCTAGCCAAGCACTTGCAGGTAAGAGGTGTTTGATAAAATATCAAGTTGAATTTAATGAAACTGTAAAATTGCCATCCGTATCACAGGCATTTTAAAAATTCTTTCCCTTCATCCAGTAATGGAAAACAATCCTTGTTTATGTTTCCATCTGACAGCATGCATTTGTAGAAACGGGACTTAACTGGTGGGTGTGATCTTGCCTTGGAAGGCGGGTTGTTAAAAAAATCTCAGTAAGGTAAGACTCTGTGCTGGGAAACAGGCGACTTCTGAAGGAACCTTCCAACGAATGATCCCAGAACCCAAGGAAGTTATAATCAGCTCCATTGGAAACAGAAAGGCTATTCACTTTGGTTCTTTTCTTTCTTTTTATTTTTTCTTTCTTATCTTAACACATACTGCTAGATATGAAAGTTAGCAGATAAACACAGAAGGCCAAAGTTGAGGTATGCGGCCAAAAACTCATTTTTTCCCACCACCCTTTATCTCTTCCAGTGTTCTTGCAGAAGAGGGCTGTGGAATGTGGAGAGAAGTAGAGAAAGGCCAAAAATGATAAGTCCTGATGTAAATAGGTGGCACAGTCTGGCACGGGACCATCTATCCTCTATGCGGTAGAAGGCAGGTGAGAATGCCAGGTGGGGAAGAGTGGAATCATTTATAACTAATGTTGGGATTGAAAATTTTTGAGAAACCAAGTGAACAGTTTTGTGGCTCTGTTTTGGGGCCTAAAAGTTAGTTTAACCCGGTTAAGTAAAGAAATTATGTGTTGTGTAAATAGTGATCTGGAAAAACTATTTTTTAAAGCAACGACTCATTTGGCACCCCCATCTGGCCTTCTGAGAGAGACAGGTTTGCTGAAGTGAGGTTTTTAATAAGCGCTTAGCAGAGCAAAAGCTGGCCGATGCTCAGGGGCTCTGCATCATAAACACAGGTAGAAGAGGGCAGAAAGAGTGAATGCTGGGTTGGAGGGGAAAGGGTGAGCAGGAGGGGTCTCCCATGGGATGTAGTGGGGCGGAGGGAGGAAGTCAGATCAACAGCAACTGACTAACAGAGATCTATTATGTCCTGTGCTGTGTGGTGGGCATGTTACAGCTCCTCCTCCTCACATAATCTTTAATAAATCCCACAGGGTCCACAGATCCTTTTGATATCAATGAATTAAGTGGATTCATACCTCGAGGCTATCTGTAAAGTATCCAGCCATGTAATATGAAAAATAGAGGCATGGATGACTGAACTTTTTTCCAAATAGCATATACTGGGCTGCCAAAAAATGTACACATATTTTAAGAGATGGTGTCTATGTATTACTTCCCAAGGTTGAATTGAGTCATGGTAGCAATGTGTAGGATGACAATCGTTCAAAAGATGGTGTGAATCAAACAAATGTGACAGGCAGGACAGTAAAAGAAAATGGCGGAAACACGTTGTCATTCGAGGAGCCCAAAACCGTTTACCAGGACAATGGGGAGGACGAAGAGGTGAGGTTGAGTTTCCCCCTGTTCTCCTGACTTAAAACCCTTGACTTCTACCTATGGGGAACCTTAAAGGACGCAGTGCACCACAGAAAACCAGCTACGCTGGAGTACTTCGGGAAGAAACTGAAATGCAGTGGTACAAGGGGACACTTTGGTCACCATTGCTCAAGCAGTAGTTCACCATCATCAGAAGTGTCTGGACGCTGATGGTGACCACTTTGAGCACCTCTTGTAATGGCAAAAGTCAAACGTGACTTGTAGTCATCTTTTGTCATCGATATATATTGAGTACTACAATTATAATGCAGTATTTTCCTTTCTTAAATTGTGTGTACCTTTTTTTGGTTCTGTGTGTGCGTGTGTGTGTGTGCGTGTGCGTGCGTGTGCGTGCACGGAAGTGTGTGTGCGTGTGCGTGCGTGCGCGGGAGTGTGTGCGTGGAGAGAGAGAGAGTGGGGGGGGTTATGGTTGTTACTAGGCAAAACCAAAAGCTACATATAAATTACTCTAATACCAATGTGTCCAACCTGCAGCCTGTGGGCCCCATGCGGCCCAGGACAGCTTTGAATGAGGGCCCAACACAAATTTGTAAACTTTCTTAAAACATGATGAGATTTTTTGCAACCTGTTTCTAGCTCATCAGCTATCATTAGTGTTAGTGTATTTTATGTGTGGCCCAAGACAATTCTTTTTCTTCCCATGTGGCCCAGGAAAGCCAGACGATTGGACATCCCTGTTCTTATACTTTGCCTCTAAGGAAACTGAATAATTAGATAACATCTAATATGTAAATTGTTAGGAAAAGGCCCGTCTTCAGCAGAGCTACTCTCAGAGCCTTCAGAGACATAGTCACACAGAGGGGTAGCGGCTGAAAGCATGAATAGCTCCAATACATTGAGGAATAATTGGAGGTCATCACAGTGTTTAAGAGAACATCTCCCAGCGTGGCTTTTGTTTATGTTTCATTTCACCATTAAACAGAACAATAGTTAATCTTGAAATCAAGTAAACAATTCTAACAGCAAGGGAAAGTTTTGAATTATAAAAGGGAGAAGGTAACAGTGGCTGTTATTTGGGATTGTGGCCAGGACCTGCTTCCTGGTGGGTGACTCCTGCAAGTGATGCACAGTTATAAACCGGAATGAAGTCCGACAGCCTGGGTGACTCCGGGAAGGGATAATGGGAAATTGGTCAGCAAAGACAGCAACTACTGGCTAATAAGTCAATTTCTATCTCCGGTTTGAGCCACTATTCCTCTCCCTTTGTTTTTGGAATTTCACCTGAACATTCTTTTCCCGCTCCATTGCATCAAGGAGAGTTGGGTTCGACTCTACTTTTTTAAAAGCCTCTTACAGGAAGCAAACCTATGAATCAAAGACTCAATGGGGTGGCCTATTCGCTAGTCCAGGCTTCTTGCCATTGGCAAGGCACCAAATCATTCACTTTTTCAGAAGATTTCTTTCAGAAGCGGCTAGCGAAAATTACTTGCAGCTGTTACTGAGGTTTCTGTGACAACTGATGGGCTCGCCTTGGGAGTTCCGACCAGCCTATGTGGGGTTATTGACAGAACCTTATGAACAGAAAGGCAGGGGGAGCATAAAGGTTACATGACGGGAATCCTAAGTGCAATTCCAGAAAAATTTCAGTAGAAAAGTATGTTTTGTCCCAAAGCAGCCAATTCCAGAACTGCTAGCGATAGTGAGAATGTACCAGCAGGAATTGCAGAACCAAGTGAAAGGGAATGATCAGTGCAGGGAGTTAAAGGACGGAAAAAATGAGTCACCACTCGGAGACTCTCCAGGGTCGGCAGGCTGGAGGTGGGGGATCCTTTGGCCCCTCGGATCGTCCAGGAACAGCAGTAGTGAGTGGACATTTTTGATCTGGTAGCAACTTGTGGGGATAGGAGCTCAGCAAGGAAATGAAGTGAGGAAGCACGGAGGCCTGACTCGGTGAAGCGCCATCTGGTGGACATTTGGCAGGACACCCACTTACCAGCCTTTCTCCACAGGCCGAAGGTCCGTGTTTGGAGAATTAGGTCAGGTGTGATGTCGTCGTCTTCTCTTTTTTACTTTATAATCCTTGAGGCAAGGTTATTTGAACGAACAGTGCTTCAGAGGATGATGTTTTACTTAACTTTTTATACCATTGATGAGTTTTCTTTTTCTTTTTTTTTATTTTATTATTATTAGTTTTTTTTAATTCATTTTTATTGTTAGACTTATTGGGGTGACATCTGTTAGCAAGGATTACATAGATTTCAGGCATACTGAGTTTTCTTTATTTAAAAAATCTATGTATTTTCAAAAATATACATTGTATAGTTTATGTTGAGATAGACAACTCTATTTCAGTCAGAGAGCAGATGTTAGAGTTAAATCATTCTTCCTAGTCAGTTCCTGTATGGTCCACAAAGAGTTAGCAAGTAATAATCTAAAATAAGTGATGCACAAGGAAATTTACATTCCCCCCCCCAAAAGTTGCGTTAAATAAGTAGAGAGACAATAATCATGCACCACATAATGATGCTTCAAGTCAATGACAGATTGCACACACAACAGTGGTCTCATAAGATTATAATAAAATCGAACAATTCCTATTGCCTAGTGATGTCACCATAATGTCATAGCGCAACATATTGAAGAAAAAATATTTTAAAGTCAATGTAATGTAGCCCAAGTGCACAGTGTTTATGAAGTCTACAGTAGTGGTCCATAGTGTCCTGTTACAGTTGCCTACAGTATTCAGTACAGTAACATGCTGTATAGGTTTGTAGCCCAGGAACCATAGGCTATGCCATAGAGCCTGAGTGTGCAGTGGGCTATTCCATTTAGGTTTGTGTGAGTGGGCTCAGTGGTGAAGACACATTCCTAAGAACGTATCCCTGTTGTTAGGCAAAGCATGACTGTATACTAACTCACCCTTGGCTTTTAGGATTTTGAGTCACAGAGCTGGAGAGGAACTATTCTCCACCTCATATCATATCATGTCCTGGGTCTCTCTTGGCTTTTTAATTATGCTGATTTTTTAATCTAATACTTTCTCCCATTTGGAGACCCCCTCTCCTCCCTTAGGCATCAATGTCCTGAGGCTATGGCCCCCTATCAAAACCATCCTATCAAAAGCTAGTCTTTGAAAAATAAATGAGTCAACTTGACATTGAGGCTGATAAAATTTAAATGTTCTCTCTCTCAGTTGAATTTGAATTTTAATGAAAATCACAAAGTCTTATTAAAAATATCTCTAAAGCAATATCTCAGACAATAAAAAAATCATTGTAAGGAGTCAAAATTTTATTTCAAACTTGCTATAAGGGAAACGTTCTCTGAGAAATCCAATAGAATGATTTATCTCCTGGTAGAGATATTTAATAGGAAAGTAAAGAGCTTAAACTCTTGTAGTTAGATTAGATAAGAAAATAAAGTACTATAGTCTAAGAGCATGAGAACCTTTGAGGCACTAAAAGTTAAAGGTTATTAGGTTCCTCCCAGGGCTGAGAGACGGGGATGGGGTTCACAATGTGTCTCTTAAACTCGTTAAAATCTATCCAGTAAAATTTGAACTTCTCAGCAGCAACTAATCACATCAGATCACAAACCTCTGCCTCAAGTCAGAATGAGATTGTTTTCTCATGTAACCCGGATTATTCTGTTCACACTTTTCCTTGACATTTTTTTTTTAGACATTAACAGATGTCTAATTAAAGAAGAGAAAACCATTTTTTTTTAAAAAACATGGAAACTCACAACTGCAGTTACAATGTCAGCCTTTATGAAACTCCTTGTCTGAGTGAACTTAGTAAGCAAGGCTTTGCACCTGGATTTGAATCCTTGGGAAGAGGATCCACGTTCAGGGTCTGACCAATTCATCATCAAGCTGGGAATCAGGGGTGGATTTGAGTAGGTTTCTGACTCCTCGGACATTAAGTTATATAATCATCATAAAGTAGGGCACAGGAATGTAAAGTCTGGAGGCAAATCCAGATATAATAGAACATTTTATAAATTTAAATAAATTTAAGTATACTATATGGTATCTAATATGTGGGTATATTTAGCAAAAACAGAATAAATAAAATGATAACATAATAGATGAGGTAAAATAAATGAGGTGTTTGTTTTGTTCCACATAAGCTTTAAAAATATATTTAGTATACTCTGAACTAACAGGGATATATGAATTCATAATTTAATTGATCTATCATAAATTTTAAAAAGCTATTGAAAACATCCTCCATGGATAGGAAGAATAGTATATGAAAATCCTATAATAAAGTAACTCAAATCTGGGTTCTGCTAATCACTAACTGTATAAACTTGGGCAAATTATTTAACCTTTCTGTGTCAATAATACCTATTTTAGAAGGATATTGCAGTGATCTATACAAGTTAATGCATAAAAAGCATTTAGAATATACTAGTTACATAGTTACCTTACATTATTACTCTTGTTTTTATTATAATACATGAGTTTAAGAGTTACCTGATGTGATACTAAATTCCACAGTAAAAGACTGTCTTCAGAGACTTTACAGATTATCATATGGAAAATTAAAACATTTTCCAATAGAAAAATGGGTATAATGTACAGAAGGAAAAATGTAGGTTGGCATCAGAAGAATTCATTGGTACATTGTACCATTCTGTCACAGAATCTCATCCAGATTCTTTCTATTCCCCAAACCCCTCAACCCCCATCATCCACCTGGGTCAAACCTTGATTTGAAGCTCTACTCCTTCAGTGTTTTGTTTTATTTTTTCACACACGCACAAAATCTGTGTATATAGCATTTGTGGAAGTTTGTGAACTTCTGTGACCATTTCACAAGAAGTAGAAAAAGGATTCTTTTGTGTTCAGTAACTCTGGGCAACTCACTGGTTCTCTCCTCCCTTTCCTATAGCCTTCTAAAATTGTATGAAATGATTATGATGATAAATAATTAGGATCCATATATGATCCAGTAATACTTAACTATGCATATTGGTTGCTAGAACATTTAAGGCTAAATTTATAGCTTACCTACGTAACAATAGTCTTTTGAGTCATGTAAATGTCCCTACAAAGTAGCATGCAATTCAAATGCTTCAATATATTAAATGCTGTTAAGAAATTTAAAAAGGCATAGGAGATATAATCAAATATGTTTTATAAACACCACTCCTTTTCTTGTCTTCCATATTAAGTTAATATGAATAGCATAATTGTTTATGAGAAAGCAATTAAAATGTTTATGATATGAATGTAAAAGTCATGAGAACATCCAGTTAACTTACAAATGAAGGAAAGACCGTTGCAACAGCTGCCACCAAAACATTACTGGGATAAATCAGAAACGTAGGGCCAGTGAACTCATCTCCATGCAGAAAGTGAAGAAAGATAACCAGCCACAAAGCCGGATTGCATTTACCCAAATCCTTACCGTTGAGTGGGGCCATGTGACTCTAACAGATTATGGCAGAAATGGTGCATACCTGTTTTGTTTGGCCCAAAGTGGAAGACCCCAAGGCTGTACCACACAGAGGAATCTTGGATTCCTGAATGATTATGAATCGGTAGCCCCACCCCCCTTATTCCTTCCATTAGACTGTGCCAAGAATAAGAAATGAATTTTAATTGTAATATGGAGTTTGGGGAGGTTGTTGAGTTTTTATTGTTTATTTTCTTTTTTAAATAGCCGTTAGCATAACCTGACTAACACAGAACTCTTACAAAATTGGTTTTTCTTCCAGTGAAGTAGAGCATGCCCTTGAGATAAAATTTAAAAACACTCTCATCTCTGGTGAGTAATTTTATGAAGTGTCTGTGGCAACTAGTAAAAAGAGACTGAGTGGAAAATCCCCTTGCTTCGAACTGAGGGTAGTGTTATGCCTTTTCAGCTTGGTCACTTAACACTGATCCTCAACTTCACCATTTTGGAAAACTTTAAAATATTACAGTGAGCAGTTGAAATCACACCATTCCCAAATGCTTTCCATATTTTTCTCCCAACACTTTGAAACACTTTCACTGCACTCTCTTATTTGTCTGGTTTCTGAGAAGTCAGACATAATTTTTATCTTCGTTGCTCTAAAGCTAAGGTTACCCTCCTCCACCCCCAGTAGTTTCATGATTAAAAAAAAAAAATACACTATGCCTAGGTGTAATGGTCTTGGGCATTTTTCCTGCTTGGTGTTCTCTGAGCTTCCTTAATCTGCAGTTTAGATTCTGACATTAATTTGGGATGATTCTCTGTTATTATTATTTCAAGTTTTTCTTCTGTTCTTTCCTTTCTTGCTTCGCTTTCTGGTATTCCCATCATTACAAACACATTATATCTTTTTGCAGTGGCTCCACAGTTCTTGGTTGACTGGTTTCCCCCAGGGGCAAGCCTTGTTAAGAGGCATCCATTGCACTGCAGTTTCCCCCAGCCAGGTCCTGGTTCCTGTGGAGGTCTTAGCTCATGGCGTTCTGTTCCAGGAAGTTGTGATTCTCTGTATTCATGGCCAGTCTCTCCAATTTTGGAGGCAGAGGTTTGCCCTGTGGCCTCATTTCTCTTATGGACCCAAGTAGAGTTGTTGACTTTTCAGTCTGTTTAGCTGTTTACTTGGTAGAATGGAGTGGTGACTTCCATGCTCCTGTGGAACCAGAAATCCCATTGCATTTTAAAAAGGATTCATCAATGTTATTTTTGTGAGGATAGGGAGGATATTTACTTGCCATAAATCCCTAGATTCAGAGGTAAAGCCAGTTTCTAACACACAGGGAAAGAAGCCTGGGGCCAGAGTCTTTGAGGGCTAGTGTTCTAAGCAGAAGAATATTCTCCAAGGCAGTCAATCTCTATTGCTCTCCATCTTTAGAAACACGGTTGTGTCCTCAGAGCTCTCCATAGGGCCCAGGAAGTGTGGATGATCTCTGTTATCTCCAGGACAGTGTCATCAGAAGGAAGCTTTTTGGACAGAGGGTCCCAAAGCAAAACTGAAAGCTACTAAAGATTTAGACACTGAAATAAAAAATTCTCTATAAAGTGTCATGCCTCTTCATCCTTGGGATAATGTCCAAAAGCTCAGGATGGAATATGATATAATACTTCATGTTCTGTGTGTGTTTACATTTACAGCTTCATATCTTTCTACTCTCCCCCTATGATCTATGCTGGGCCACTGTGAACCTCTTCTAGTTCCTTCCATTGTCCACATTCTTTCTCAGTTGCCATCCTGGAGTGCACATAAAGTAATTTCAAAGGCTAACTTGCATAAAAACAAAAAGAACGATGCTCATATACAGTGTTCAGGTAGTAGATGTGAAAAACAAATCTACTAACTGAATGCTATATGTGGGCATCATTTTGTTTGTTTGTTTGTTTTTATCCTTAGACTATGCAGTTTAAATATACTATTATCCAATTACTTGGGTGAGTTTAGTTTCTTCCCGTCCCACATCATTGGGGTTATGTTATTCATTATGTCACATCCCTCATCCCATTCTCTTCTTTCCCATTATGTTTATCCCCATTCCTTATTGATAACCAATCTTAAGAGTTTCTGATTTCTGCTGCCTTTATGTTTTGTTGGTTTGTTTTTGCACAACGTAGCAGATAAATATATTTTATTGTTTTTCCTTCCTTCATGTTATAGATACTCATTTGCACTTTGATTTTTTTATTTAACTATTATTTTGGAAAATATTCTATATCAGTTCATAGAGATTTTACTTACTCTTTTTTTACAGTTGTGTAGTACTCCACTATATACATGTCCCATTGCTTATTCAACAACTCTTCTTTGTATAGGCATTTAGAGTGCTTTAAATGCTTTTCAGTTATGAACAATAATGCAGTGAATAACCTTGTGCTATCTTCAGGGTAAATCATCAGAAGTGGATTCCTAGATCAAAAATAAAATGCTTATGCTATTTTGTTAGAGTTTGCCAAATTTCCCTCAAAACATCCTGCCAGCAATATAGTGGGCTGTCCAGAAAATACCCAGCCATAAATGCCTCTATTTTTCATATTTCATGGCTGGATACTTTCTGGGCAGCCCTATGAAAGTGTTTGTTTCCCTACAGCTCACCACCAGAATATGTGGCCATCCTTTTATTTTTTAACAATATAGAGAAGACACATAGTATTAGTGTGTAGTTTTACTTAGCATGTCTTCAATTATAAATGAGGTTGAACATCATTCTCAATTTTCAAGAGCTATCGTTATATTTTTGTGTGTGTGTGTGTGAATTGTCCTTTCCATAGATTTAAAAAAATTTTTTCATTCAAGTTTTTTTTTTTTAATTCTTTTCTCCTTGATTTTTAAAGACCTATTTACATATTATAGATACTAGGTCTTTATTTGAGTGACATTAACTTTGAGCCACTAAAATGTTAAATTTGAACAAAATATATTTCGGTATTTCATCTTACTTCCAATTTGTATCTTAAATACTGAAGAAACAAAGTGCAGGCAGCTTTCTAATTTGTCTGCAATCCAGCTGCAAGTCATTTTGGTAATGCCACTCTTTCTTCAGGTCATCATTGTCTGACAGTGGTATTTGAATCATCCCCTAATTACATCCCCTAAAATAAATAGGTTTAGTCACCTATTTGTTTTATTCATACTTTGAGGATAAAAGTGATTTCATTTTCTGTATCTATGGGCAGGTATAAAAGATGCTAAAGTAAAAAAAAAGCAAACACACAACTTGGTTATTCTTCACATATAAAAATGAAGAAAAGAATATTTTTGGAAAATTTAAAGCAGCATGGTAAAAACACATGATAAAAAGTATAACATAAATTAGAAGAGCAGAGGTTGGTGCAAGAAAAAATTAAGGCAGAGTATAATAAAGATAAGAATGAGGCTAATGCATACAATTCATAACTTGATCCATATACATTTGCTGAGAATGGAAAATAGCTTTTAAAAATTATTTATTTATTTATTTATTTTGCTTCCTAGAGCACAATTACAGTGACAAAATGAAACTTGGGTTGCTCATTTCTTCAAGCGCAAGTTTGATTGAGCCTTAAGTTTCAAGCCTGGGAGTGAAGAATCCATGTTCTTTTACAAAGGCAGTATGACGATCAGGATCTTTAATAATAAAGTGCTTTATTAATTTTAAACAGATGTTTCAAGGGGAAAGGATGATTTTGATGTGCAACAGGAGAAGAATATCATACAAAGCATGAGAGAGAATGTTCCACTCCTGGCTTCCTTTGACCTTTTTAGAATATTGCTAATGAACCCTATCTGTGCCAGCTCTGAGTTTTTGCAATTTGTCTCTTGTTGGACTCACATCTTTTCATTTATGGGAAATAGCACTCGAAAAACCAAGCCCTCCCACAGGGAGAGATGGCCAAGCCACGTGTGGTCCCTCCAGAGACTTGAGCCGTTTACCATACCCCATTACAGTCACAGATGTCCTACATAAAGACCAACAGTGGCCTAGCAAGGCCGAAAAAGGACAGAAGTGATTATTATGCATAATTTTTACTGCTCTAAGTTCTAGCTCCAGGAAAGCAGCAGACCGCTCCTGAGTGCACTGTGTGGACCTGCCTTATGTAGTGCACGTGCAAGCGTCCTGTGCATCAGGCCTACTCAGAGCCTTTACAACACTGTCAGTGTGCAGCCTGACTTTCCAAAGGGGAATGTTATACAAAGCGTTTTCCAAATATATGTGAGGACGTTTGCATAGGCTAATAGTTCTCCAACTTAAGCATGCAGCAGAATCACGTGAAAGGCTTGGTAAAAAAAAATGCTACCCCATCCCGACTGGAGTTCCTGATTCAGCAGGCCTGTGGTGGGGCCCAAGAATTTACATTTCTAACAAGTACTCAGGTGGTGCTGATGCTGCTGGTCCAGGGACCAGTTTGGGGACCACTGGCCTATGTATACAGTACCCAAACCATATTGTCACGAGTCCTGTATAGCTTTCAATTTCCCAGAAGAGGCAAACTAAAAAAATAAGTCTCACTTCGGTGGAATTTTTGTATTTGTCATTGAATTTTCACTAGTATTTTCAAAAGTGTAGACCAAGAACTACTCCTAATGCAGTAAAGTTCTCTGGGGACTGGCAAGTTTTGTTACAGCATTGATGTGTATAATATGACAAGATCTGTGATTCTAACAGAAAAGAAACATTGACTTACAGTTTTCCATTGTTTAGGTTTCATCCCACCTGGGATTCTTACAGATGATGGTGCAGATTTTTACGCCAGAAAGTATCCGTTGCACAGGTGTGTTTTGTTTATTTATTTTTGCTTTGCTTTGAAGGTTTTGGACCCTTTTTAAAAGTTTAGAAAAACAAACAAACAAAAAAAGCCAAACTTCTGAACACTCGTTGGAAGTGCTAAATCATCTGGCCATGACTGAAGACAGGAGGTGGTGGCTATATCCGGATATATTTAAGATATAATTAAAGTAAAATTTAAGATCAACAGGGAGTAAACTTTTGTCTGATTATAAACCCCATCTTTTTATTCTACAACATCATATTTTTGAAAACACTGGAGGCTTAAATAAATTTCAAACCCTCAGGGAGTGTTCTGATGGTTTGGTTATGCAATCTATGGTGTTATCTAGTGGTAATTCATTTCAACCAGTGTCCCAGGGGGCTATGCTAAATCATTAGAAAACATGACAAAGCAAAGCTCCTCCAAACTAAATGGTTGTCAAATTACAGTTGCCACTTTTTTGATATAATAATGGATTCAGAGAAAGATGTAAAGATTATACAGGGTACATCTAGTTTCCCCCTATGGTTACATAAGATAGTACAATAGTGCTATTACAAATAGTGTTATAGTGTATTAGTTGAAGGTCAGTGTTATGTTCCTTTGGTGCACTACTGTTTTGAGCTTATTTGTGTGACATGGTTTCCCGATCCTCCACTATTGTGATTGTCCTTTCCTGGATAGCCTTCTAAGTATCCATGTGCTCAGATGTGGCACTTAGAACTGAATATATAAGTGACCTATATGTAGCCTGGCTCTTAAGAAAAATGATACAGGAAGGCTGAAAAAAAAGAGCGTGAGGAAGAGCAGAGTGAGTGAGAGAGTGAGAGAATACTAGGGCAATAGCCACAAGAGGCAGGTTAACCGTATGAATGAAACATTAAGGCAAAAAATGGAATAAGAAGAGAGAAACTTAATGGGAAATGGAATTATCTACCAAAAGCGAGGCCATGAAACGTGTATCACAGTATCACCTTAAAATATGTTCAATCATAACTAATAGTATCAAATAAAATATTGATAAGTCACAAAGGGAAAAAACTTAGCACAGAAATCTACTGGTCATGTAAACAAAGTATATCAAAGACACCTTGATTTGAATGACAAGTTCTGGAATTTGATTAAATAATTTGAACATGAATTGGGTCTCAATCTCAATAATATAAAACTGTTAATCTATGTGGTATAGTCACTTCCTTCAATGCAATAAATATTAAATAAAATCTGCTAAATTAAAAATTATATATATATATTTATAAAATAGGAACTCTTTGCTAAATGACTTTGAGGTTAAACAAAATCCAAAGCATAAATTAAAAACACCTCAGGACCGAAACACTCATTATTCACTATAGTCCATTCTCCACAGAGTAGCCAGACAGACACTTTAAAAACATGAGTCAGATCATGTCACTTCCTTGCTTAAACCTTCCTTTGGCTTCATATCACAAGTAGAATAAAATCTAAAAATTTTAACCATGGCCTTGTGAGGCCCATCTAGTTATTTTTCTTCTTCCAGTTTCCTCCTTACCCACCCGGCTGCTTCTACACCAGACTCCTTCCTTGGCTACAGGCAAATTAAGCAAATTTTTACCTCAAAGCCTTTGTAGTTACTGTTCTCTGATTTCCCTCCAAATAAAATTTTAAAAATTGAAGATTTTTTTTCTCATTCTTGTCCAACTTTACCTCCTTAGAGGGATGTTTTCTGTTCAGTCCATCTAAAACAAGGGTTGACTGTAAGGTCCCTGAAGGAAAGAACTATGTATCCACTTTGGTTGTATTCCCAGCAGTTAGAACAATCCTTGGAACACTGCAGGTGCTCAATAAATACATTTGTTGAATGAATAAGTGAAAGTAAGCACTACATAAGACCTGTGGAATGTGGCAAAGTAATGTTTAGAGGAAATATTTAGTGTAGTGCATTTATTAAAAGACAGTGAGGACCAAAATTAAATCAAGTAATCTTGCAAGTCAAAACACCAGATGAAGTAAAACAAAAGAAATCCAAACAGAGTAGCAAAAAATAAATGAAAAAGAGAAATGAATGAAATAGGAAACAAAAAGAAGTAAGAACTGTTGTTCAATAAAATCAAACCTAATATTAAGACCAAAAAAATAGAAAAGAGTGTCAAGCTAATCAAATGAAAAGGAGAATCTACAAATAAGCAATGTCAAGGAAGAAAAATGGGACTTACCTCAGACACTAAGTAGATTTTTTTAAATTAAGAGAATACTATATACATCATGCCAACAGTTTTATAAAATATAAATAACTAACATCAGTTCATCAAGTAGTGAAAAACCTGAATAGACCAAGATTCATATAAGAAACATATAATAGGAAGCTAAGATAAACCCTGTACGAAAATTGGACAAGAATTGCCCAGGAAATCTTTAAGCCAATTTTATTTATGAACACAAATCTAAATAAAACATTAGTAAATTGAAGCATGCACTGTGTTAAAAGAAAAATACTTTATTACCTAGTTAGATTTTTTTCAGAAATGTAATGATAGTTCTCCATTAGAAAAATGATCATTATCTTTTATTAAATTAGGTTAAGTAAGACTATTTGATATCTTAATAGATATTCAAAATGATTTGATAAAAGCTAACACCTATTTACAAGTAAACACACACACACACACACTTAACAGATAAGGAAGGGAAGAAGTTTGCCTTAACATGAAAAAGTGAATATAATAAGGATTAAAGCATTATACTTATTGGTGAAACTTTGGAAGCAAAGATTGGTCTGCCATTTCTAGAAGCACAAGTCCATATCATGGAAATTGATTATAAAAAAATGAATTATATTTATTATCCTTAAATTTCCTGCATAACATTAGCAATCTAGTTATGGTACATTTACAAACTCTTTCTTAATTAGAATAAACTGTCATCCAGTAGTCACTGGCCCCAAACCAGCATAGATGATCACCTTCATTCGACTCTTTAGAAGACCAGTTTGCATTTCTTTAAAGGCAGAGTCAGTTTTAGGAAATGTAACTCTAGAGATTTGTTACATCCCCAGTGTCTCCTACTGGGTCTCTTTAATTAATTCAGAATGCAGCCCTCAATTAATAAAACATTAGGGCACTCATGAGGAGAAATACCAGTTGTAAACCTCCACAAATACAACTAACAAATTCATTCATTTAGTTGTTGCTTTTGCAAGACTTGCCACCAAAGAGGGTCGAATGTCAATGGTCATTTCAGAGACATTACTTCATTACAAATGGATTTCAGACCGTAATTGGTTTCCTTTTCCTAAAACCATGTGTATCATGCACATCTGTTAAAAGAAGGGTTGTTTGCAGTCAATGCAGCTTTTCCATTACAAAATCCGCTAAGGGACACAACAACAAAATCCCTTCCAAACTTACAGTTGAAACATAATATTTTTCTTTACCCACTATCCTGCTGAAGTTTATTTAAATTTAAACTGAGCTAAAGGGAGTTTATAGTCTGAAGGAAAATGCCCAGTTGGAGCCCCAGGGCCCATGGAGCTTAGGTGGACTCTTTTCAAACTAAAACCATTTCATATTATGATTTCATGGTGACAACAGAGGAGTTCCCAGAAAAATATAATTTCCACTTACCCTGCTGCAAGTGTTCATCCAATTTGAATCGTTAATATCCCTGAACCTAGACTAACCTCAGGAAGAGTCCTGAAAATAAGTGATTTTCTAGTTATTTTCTCCAGACGTGGCAGGCAAGAATGCCCGAGAATAGAAATGTGCATAATCTGTATCAAGTGTATCTTGGGAAAATTGCTCTGTGAAAGACCAGACATATTATTAGAGATGATAAAGTATACATTTAAGAGTATTAGAGAAATATGAAACCAATGGGAATGACCATTAATGACCATCTTAATGACTGGGCAAACTTGGACCAGATGCTTATTCTGAGTAATAGTAACTAAATTTATCAAATCAGTAAGTTAGTGGTGTTAGATCGGACAAGGTCTCAAGGTCTGGGTGGTTCTTACTAAATGACGTTCTTGCTAAATGTTCAAATACAGCACGGTGTTTTGCAGACACAGCTGTAACCAGAGGAGCTTGCTAGAACCCTATGGGATAAGTTTGGCCAACTGCAAAGAAGAAATCAACAGGTAATTAAATGAATGGTGTATATAAGCAATGGCTGAGCCTCTCTTCCAGGAGACAGCTTTGGGTGTGAATCCCCTGTCTCCTTTATATGCTGCAAGTAAATAAAACAACCTAAGGACAACCACAAGCCCCGAGCCCCTTGAATTCGGTAACAGTGGTATTGGTTATATTTTGCCTCACAGGATTAAAAATAAACAAATAAGAAAAGCACCTTGAAATACAAGTGTCTTCAGTCATTCTGAACTCCAGAAGAGAAAACGAATTACCAATAGAAATTACATCTGACCTTCGGCATAAAGGCAACATGTAGTTGCTGATGAGTACCTGTCTGGTCTCTCTACATTGCGCCTCAGAGAATATATTAACACGGCCATCCTTTCCCATCTATAAGTCAGGTTAGGGCTGTAATCTGCGAGTTATCTCGGGGTAACTGCTGCAGCTGCAAGGGCCACTGGCGAGTGTTCTCGGGGCAAACGAGTAATGGGGTGAAGTTTTCATAACAAGCTGGTGTTGGGACCACAGTGTATTATTATATTGCCCCTACGAGCAGAGCTAATTAGGAGTGAATTACGATATAAGTCAAAAATTTCCCTGAGAAATTGTGAAATGAAGCAATTTCAATAAAAATAAATCAGCCTTGTTAAAAGTGTTGAGGGAAATGATCATGATTTAACACTTAAATGTGTAGCAGTAAGTCCTCTCCGTCTTTTGCAAGGGCTCTGGTATTTAGTACATGTTGCCCAAAGGAAGATATTTGATTTTGAATTACAGATGTACTTGAAGATAGATGTGTTGATGTCAGTGTGCCACAAGTTTATGACCTTCCATGGTCACCAAAGTCCATACAGATGGCCAATTTAATACTATCTTGGGTGGTTATGTGACATTAACACACTTTTCTTGGGCCGATCATGTAGCATCGATGGTGTAATTACTTTCCTATTGCTGTTCTAACAAGTTACCACAAACTTAGCAGCTTCAAGAGTACACATTTGTGATCTCTCAGTCTTAGAGGTCAGAAGCCTGGTCTGAAAAGGGTCTTCTGGGGCTACAATCGAGGTGTCGGTCGGGCTGCATTGCTTCCCCAGCCCCTTGGAGGAGAATCCTGGCCTTGCCCTTTGCAGTTTGCAGAGGCTGCCTGTATTCCTGGGCTGCAGCACTGCCTCTGCTTCTGCTGCCACAGCTCCTTCTCATCTCTGATCCCTTACCTCCCCCTCCTAAGGATCCTTGTGATTTCACATTGTGTCTGCTTTCAAAGGAAAACGCGGTCAGACGTCAGTACAAGCCAGGGAAACCGATTTCACTGGGTACGACAGACAGCAGAAAACAGCCGTGCTCTGTTCTCATCGACGTGTGCTGAGGTGCTGGGGTGTTTTAAAGGGAGCGAGAGGGAGGACAGAGAGGGAACCACTTCAGCGAAGTGCAGGGGGAGTTAAAAAATACAAAAAGCAGAAAGCAGGGGTTGGTCCCTGTGGAATCCATCGGAGGTGATTAACTGCCACTTAGTTATTTTGGGGGAGTTCCCTGGCTGGGAATCGAACTCACGCTGCAGTGCTGAGCTTGCTGAAGCCCAGCCACTGCACCACCAGGGAGCCCCTTAACTGGCACTTACTGCAGTCAGGCTTCTCCCCTTCCACGGAGACCCCGAGGCCTGGGCCCAGCTACAGGTGTTGGCTGGATCAGAGAGTAAATTCTTTGGACAGGCTTGAGTTCTCTCAGGCATTTGAAGGGGTAGGAGGTGGGGGAGTGGGAGGGATAGCCTAGGGGTGTGCCCCTGAGCTGTCAGAAACTAAGTGTTTGTTTAAGTCTTTATCAGCCAGGAGGCTCTGAGGAACCTGACTTGAGCTTGATCAAGGAGAGAATTTATTTTCACCTTCTTTTTATTTTCCTGCCATAGTTGTTAAGTTACATATTTTCGAATAGGTAATATCGTCCCATGGTCACAATGCATTGCGGAGTCTGTCCTCAGATGCCCAGCTCCCTCCCAGGAAGTGACCAGGCTGCATGTGCTGCCTGAGCTCAGAGAGATCTTTGTTACCACCCGGCTCAAAGTCTCTGTCTTAAGCTTCTCAGCGTAATCACGTCTGCAAAAAAAACTCCTTTTGCCATATAAGGTAACATATTAACAGGGCCTGGGATTTAGGATTTGTACATCTGTGGCGGGGGCGCGGCATTATTCTGCCTACAATAGATAGAGCAATGATAGAACTTCCTCTCCAGCAAAATAATTTCTCCAGTGAATTTTAAGTGTTGACGAACTTCCACACTGATGATTGCTTAGCTGAACCTCATTCTGGTCTTTTGCGGCAGAAGGACGCACGTATTTGGCCCATTTGCAGCTGAGAGGATTTAAGCTAAGAGGTATTAAGAGCCTCATCAAAAGGACTGAAATGAAGATGTCTGCACTAAAACTAAGTTCATGATTTCTTAATTAAAAGTCTTATTTTACACAACAGGGCACTGATTTTAAAAGCATTGCACACACATGTAAACATGAAAAGGTGAAAGCAAACGAAGCATATTTATGACCAGAAAAAATAAAGGACAGCTTCAGTGCTTTAAAAAGCATTTTCAACGTTTATGAAAAGCTTATATTTTTATATTCTGGCTGCTTTTCATTCCTTTTGATTAAAAGTGCTCTTTTAATTTCTTCAAGATTTGAAGTCAATGGACCCATGGAAATGTCCTCAACTTTTGGAAGTTTCCTTGTGCTTTGCTGAACTAATCATGGAAGATACTATAATCACCAAAGCTAATTTTTTTGGGGGTGGGGGGAGTGGGTAGTTCCCTGGCTGGGAATCGAACCCAGGCCTCAGCGTTGAGAGCGCCAAAGCCTAGCCACTACACCACCAGGAAACCCCCTAATATTTTTTTATGACCTGCTCTGTGATAACAATGTTTCTATCTAGTTTCCAAATTAACTAATTTATTCATTCAATTAGAAAACTGTGAGCATGAACTTATAAAAGCTACGTTTCCTCCAGGGGTTTTCAGATCAGGACTATTTTTTGTTTGTTTGTTTGGTTTTTTTAACCACGATTTCCCCAGTCCCTAGCACAGTGCCTCGGCCTTCGGTAATCAACGACGCAGATAAGCAAACAAATTCAATGTAGTTATATGAAAGAGGTTAAAGACAAGGAGAGTCCTATGGAGATGGCAACACCAAACCAGTCAGAGCAAAGGGGCCCAGCGAGGACCATTAGGTGAGGGATCCCCTAAAATGTGCTGTAGAAGAGGAGTAACAATAGCAAGAATAGTAACAACAGGCCAGATGGGGTAGGGCTCTCCAGGGGAAGATGGAAGGAGGTGGTAGGGTTGGAATGGCAGAGACCCTCCTATGCCTTTAGTTGCCATGAAAAATGATACTGAAAATTTCCCTATATGAAATTAAGGAGGGCAAGCTACTTCCTCAGGTGTGCGAGTGTAGCAAATAGTTTAACTACTTGATGCTTTTCAGCCACAATAACCTAGGTTACCATTTCATAATTCCACATGAATCTACTGAGAAAAGTATGAGCTGTATGCGTAATAGTAAAACATGTGCAGATGACCTCATAATTCTGAAATGGAAGTACCCTCTCGTCTTCAAAGCAAAAAGGAGAGGATTAGTCTGCATCGAGGTACACGTAATGATTGTAATGGGAGCAGGCTTGGAACCCTTGGAACCCTTTGGGCAGATAGGGACATAAATTTGATTAAGGGACCCTGTAAAATGCCCTTCAAAAGCTTCCACACCTAAATCTCTCGGCCTCTCAAGCAAGTTAAGAAATTTAAACCTGAACCTGAAAAGAACCCTAGAATTTGGAAATCATTTCATTTTCATTTTCTCCCCCCACCCCCAGCCCCGATAAATAGTGCTTAACTCAGACTGAAGTTTTCATAATAAAAACAAAAGGTTTCTTTTTTTCATGACTTGGAGAGAAATGGGGAGTTGAGCAACTTTTCAGTGTATTCTGACACGCGTCAGCCCCAATGACACGTTTCCTGCATATGTGTATTTCACAAGTCTGACTTGATCTGTAAACTCTCAATGCATGTAATGTCTTCTCTCAGCCATGACACCATAGTCCCGCTTGCTCAGACTGTCTTGAGTCCTCCCTTCCCGTAGCCTGGACATCCAAACCATCAGAGCTTTCTATCTTGTTTGTTTTCTGTCTCCTCTCCTTGAACATAAGCTCTGAGGGAGCAGGGAGAATGTCAGTCCTGCTCATAAACAAACCCGTAGTGTCTAGACAGAGCAGAGTAAATGCATATTTATTGAATAAATTAATAAAAGACATCAGTCATGTCTTTTTGTATAAAATATGCATTCTCTTAGATGAGATTTTTGAAAGGTACAGAAAAATGTAAAGAATGAAACAGGAGCCCCTATAATTCTTTTTTTGGGGGTGGATCCCTGGCTGGGAATCGAACCCAGGTTGCGGCATTGAGAGCACCGAAGCCTAGCCACTACACCACCAGGGAACCCCTCCTATTTTTGTATCCAAAGATAATTGCTATTAATATTCTAAATATTCCAAAAATCGAAAAGTAAATGTTTTCAGACACTTTGCAATCAATGCCTAAGAGATTTATTAACACATCAAAGAAAATTAATTTGTAAGGCTTTTAAGACACATTGACTATTATGTAAGCTGTTTAGAATCCTGAGATTTCTCTCCCACAATTTTATGTGTTTTCTCACATTATTAAAATTTGAAGATATGTTTTCAATGTGGACCTGTACTGTAATTTAATTTATGTCTATATTTTATTTTGACATTTAGTTGTTTGTATTTTTTGAATTTGGAAGAAACACCACAATGAACATCAGTGCATAATCTTTATGGCTATTTTGTTGGTAACTAGAAGAGGAAATACCCCAAATGATGAAAACATTTTTGAGGCTCTTGAAACGCACTGCCAAATTACTTCCGAGAATAATAATGGTTTACATCTAGTGAACTGAACATGGGTCCTGATTCATGGTCCCCACATTATATTTATGGATATTTAATTTTTGCAAATTCAATATACATCATTGTTTTCTGTTTTTCATTGTTTTAACTTTCAGCTACCTGGTTACTAGTCTGGCCAAATATTCTTTCAAATGGTTTTTCTCATTGATTTACCTGTGTATCTAATTAAATATTATTAAACATATTGCACATATAAAAGTACTCTAGAGAATAATCATAACTAGTAATAATAAAATAGACCCGTGTGTAGCCACAATTCAGTTCATAGAACAGAACTCCTGAGACTTTTAAGGCTCATCCCACCCCAACCTATTTACTTTCCTACCAAGAAAACCAGCTATCCTGGAATACTATGTTTTCTTTGTAGTGTTCCCCAAATGGAATATTTTCCTAAAATATTTTGCTTAATTTATCTTTTTAAAACTATTTCATAAATAAGACCACATTCTGTATATAGTTCTGACTTATTTTCATCATTTAGTCTCTTTGGAGATTCATCTGTGTTGATATATGTAGATACTATTCATTTATTTTTGGAGCTGTATAATATTCCATCATAGTAATATCTCACAATTTATTTGTGCCTTATGCTTTTGATGGAAAATTGGATTGTTTTCACTTTTAGCTATTTTACACTTGATCTTAGCCAAAAGGCTGAGAAGTGATTCTTTTAACTATTTTAAATGATGTAGTTTTGAGAATTCTTATATATATATATATATAAAAGAATATATAATTCTTTTATATATATACACACACACACACACACACACACACACACACACACACATATACATATATATTCTTTTATATAGGAGCAAGACAGTGTATGTATTTAGGATGTAAGAGCTGGGTGTAAGTTTTATGCATCTTTAGCTTTCATTAGGTATTCACCTGCGACAGTTTCTGACTTTCCTTGTTTTGATGACCTTGATGATTTTCGAGAGCATTGGTCAAGTATTCGGTCAGAACGTCCTCACTTTAGTTTCGTTTGATGTTTTCCTCATGATGCGACTGTGGTCATTTTGTGACGATCACAGAGGTGAAGCACTGTTCTCACATCACACCAAGTACAGGCGATGAACGTGATTTGCTTTTGCTCACCTGGCTAAGGCGGTGTTTTCCAGGTTTTTCCACGGTAAAGTTACTGTCACCCTTTCCTGTGCTCTTTGGAAGTAAGTCACTAATTAAAACCAGCCCTAAGGGGATGAGAAATTATGCTCCACCTTCTTTGGGGAGAGTACATGAGTTATTTTTACTTCTTCTGCATGGGAAATTTGTCTCCTTTCCCTTATTTATCTAATTATTCAATAATGTTTTGTGGACAGCATGGATCCATGAATATTTATTTTATATACATTCATAGGGAAATGTTTACAGGCTCCAGATCCAGAATGATAAAGCAAGACAAAGAAGGGAACATATCTGGCACACTTTCAACCATGTACGTATGTTTAGAAGAATATTCTCATTATTATGGGTACATAGACTTACCGTGAATTCTTGCCTATTAATATTATATTTGGAAACTTTGATAAACCCCCATACTAATTCTAATTTATCTGTATTTCTTCTGGTTTTCCATGTTGGCTGTTACCTGAATAATGATAAGCAGCTCAGCTTGGTTCAGAAAATCAATCTTTGAATGTTAGACTGTTTGTGTTTGAAAAGTAGCTCTGCCTCTTAGTAGCTGTGACTGGGAAGTGTCATTTAACCTCTCTTTGCTTCAAATCCCTCATCTGTAAGGTAGGGATCATTATAATACCTTTCACAGACTTGTTTTGAAGATTAAATGCATTACTCAATATCAAGTGCCTGTCTCAGAGTAAACATTGTATGACACAGTGTATTAGTAGTAAGCACTGTATTTTAAATGGTATATAATAACACTGCTCTATTATTATTCATTTATTTTATAGTGTAAGAACGCTTCAACTAGTGCCAATTTTGAAGAGAATCACTCCTGGAGATGATAGTTTGGTTGTCCGAATTCTGCTACACAGAAGACAAAGTTATAGAAGGACGCATAAAATACGCGGGCTGTCCAGAAAAATCCAGCCATTGTCAATATAACTAGAATGGTTACATGGCTGGATACATCCTGGAGAGTCCTCATATACCTCTCATTTATAAAGAAGCATAAAATGGGGAGAGTGTGCAAAGCAAAGCAAATAATTCTGAGAAATGAAACCAATATAGACAATTATAAAAATGTGTCTGGAGGAAATTTATACTTGGCTGAAAATTATGATGAGTAATTTAATTTGACACCTTTTAATAAAATGCTCTGAATTTGGAGTCACAGCTAAATATACCTGTGATGAAACGTTGCCAGCAGAAAACACAGAAGTGTATTACAATAGAGAGACATGCAATTTTCTTTATTGTCAGAAACAGATGTCCTGAGGTTCTGAAATTTTTAGTTGTCGCCATATGTGACATGAGAATATTAAAGTTACACCCTCCTTATGTGACTGGAAGTCTGTTTCACTGACGGAGTAATGGCTTCTCTGGATTACGTTTGGGAGGGCACTCTCAGATGGTGAGATCTTGAGAACATGAGCCCTATCTTCTTTTAGGAGGTTAAATCCTGCCCTCATTAAATAGTGGTCACCACATATTTGGCCAATCATAACAAAAACATGTGTCAAAATATTTGAGATAGAGAGGAAATATATTCCTGAGGGAGCCCAGTGGACCTCTTGAGGTCACCAAAGAGGCCTTTTAGAGGAAAGCCAATGTTATTTAGCTTTTATGGGATAATTGAAGCCTTAACTATAGTAAATAAATCAGTGGTTGGGTGGTTGGTGGCGGTGAAAACTGTTAGTATCTTTGGCATGACCCTTAGGGGAAGCTTGCCTCTGAACAACATCTCAGAGACACAAATAATTAACTTCTGAAAGCATGTTGACAAAAACATGTAGCCCCTTGCTCATGGAGGTGAAATGAATGTCAAGGAAAAGGCCATCCCTCCCCTTGGTCCATGCTTGCTTTGCTGACCGCTTCTTGGGAATTCTTATTTTTTTTTCTTTCATGAAGCATAGGGAATGTGAAGTTAGGATTTGATTGAATATTTGGGGCAGGGCCTTTGATTAAGAAGGCTTCCTTTATTCCTATATGGTTTCTTCATTTAAAGACTTGAATTTTAATTGCTTGTTTTGTGAAAATTCAGTCTCTCTCCTCCTATTCCCTCTGTAATCTCTAGAGTCATCGAGCGGATTTCAGCACATTGAGGAACAGCCTGCACTTTACTGCTGAAGAGCAAGATGATTCAAAAGTTACACATAAGCTTGTACTTTGTGACTTTTTTTTTTTAATTTTTATGCCAAATAACAAGACTCCCGCAGGAGCCCACAGATGGGGTGTGATTGAGTGTCCCTGGGTCATAGAGGAGGTTCATTCCTTTAATAGAATTTCTTGTTAAACTATATACACTGCTCAAGACCTGGGTAGAGTTATTGACTGCCCAGGTATTTGGGATCATTTTAACAACAAAGTCATTCTTGTGAAAATAGGACCCAGGGAAGGGTTCTGGGGAGGGCAAGTGTCAGAAATCAAGGAAAGAGGGTGTTGAAAAATATGTATATGTGAGCAACAAAGAAAAAACAAACAAATAAACAAAAAATCCATGGACACAATCAACAATGTTTATTTGGGGACAGGTGGGGAGGGGGTCGGAGAAGAGGGAGGGGGTGGGAGAGGAGGGAGGGGGTGGGAGAAGAGGGAGGGGGAGCTAAATACATGGTGATGGAAAGAGAAGTCACACTGGGTGGTGAACTTACTATGCGACGAGCTGATGATGCACTGCAGAACCTCACACCTGGAACCTCTGTAATTCTTGCTAACCAGTGTCACCCCATAAGTCTAACAATAAACAAATATGTACATGTAAGCAGAATGTCATAGTTTAGTCAAGAGCCCAACTGATTTTCTATGTATTCTTGCCTTTTTCACCTTCCCATGGACATGGCAGCTCACTAATATTGTTCAGATCCACGACATGTAGCCACTCACCCACGCCTCCAGTGGGAACGAGGGTTGTGCTGTTGTGGCACCTCTGTGTCCACCTTTTTTAGGCTGTGATTGTCCCGCCCTGTGCTGAAGGTGCCTGAGTGTGTGAGTGCGCCTCCAAGTAGCAATCAGTTCATCTTGTTTCCTTTTAAACTAAGGCTCCGTGACCAGGAAACCTGGGAGGTAGACACCATTGCACACAGCTGCCCAATATTGATGATGATGATGGTGAAAATAATAATAGCAATAATAATAATTCTAACATTGCTGCTAATGAGGATTTTGGGTCAGGTATTCTGTTACATGATTTAAATGTACGAATTATTCAATTTCATCATAGGTCTTATGACCTTAGGAGCTATTATTATTCCCATTTTACAGATGAGGGAATAGAGACACATGGAGCTCAAGTAATGTGCCCAGCACCACCTAGGGTAAGCAGGCTACATGGTTCTGGAGCTCATGCTTTGAATTCATTTCCACTACTTGATCTTCACTTACAGGTACTCGTCTCAAATAACCAAAGAATTTTAATACCAAAGGTTACACATTGTTTTGTATTATACAACTTAGTTGAAAATCGTCTGTTTCTGCCTTTTCTTCTGTTTTCCTCTTTTGGGGAACCCTTAAGGTCACTTGTACGTCACCAGGGTCCAATGACAAGGTCCTTGCTTTCTGCTGGCAATAGCTACCATGTGTTTTGCTGCTGCTCTGGTGCGCATGTGTGACCTGAGGAGTCATTTCCCCAAGGCCCCCCTTGGGAGTTGCTTGCATATCTCATTAGGAATGGCCCACTGGACCCTCAGGTGACAAGGTTATCAGTGATCGGAGATGTGATGCTTCCCCACTGAGTCACACGCCCTCTCTTCCTGAGCTCCTCTTCTACTGCTTCTGCCTGGACATCACCCACCTGCTTCTCCATTCGTTGTCTTTTGAATTCTCCTCAAAAATGGGTGGCTGTCTTATCCCAATAGAATACTTTGACTACCTTGAATTTTCTTTAATTCCCTCCCATAAAGTGCTAAGTTACTTCATACAAACCAAGCACACACATATGCAATAAACAGCGTCCTCCCCAATAATTGTCATGGATTATCCATATGCTTACCATATACTTTCTGCTCACACAGATCTGTGTCCATGTTTCTATTTCTCAGTGTAGTTTTAGATGGTAGGTACCAGAGAGATCTCTACTGCTAGAATAGGGCAGGACAGGAGTCACCATGGAATAATCGGGGATAACACTTCTAGTTCTGGGAAGAGGGTGGGATTAAATCCATCATATTTTGAGGATTTTTAAAAAAATGGTCGTTCAACACTGAGAGATAGCAAACCTTGGACCGAATGCTGAGCCATTATCCTGAGGTGAATGAGGTGTTCAGCAAAGTGGCTGTGTAGGTGAGCTGTGTGAGTGAACTTATTGATAGGGGCTGTATCAATAGCTGGATTTAGATCCAGTATGGGGAGAGGGTCACGATACTAGAGATGGTCTTTTCCCAACGTATTTTGGGGAAAGGGCCCTGTCCTGGTGCCCGTCGGAGCAGCTACAGCAGAGGACTCTGTCTTTACCCTGGACCCTACCCTCACCATGTGTGAACAGCCTCATGAGTGTGTGGAATGCTTTTCTTCCCGGCATCTTTCATCCCGAGACTCATTTTGGATTGTTTTCTGTCTTCTGCCGAAGTGACTCCCCTACGTAGCCTGGTCCTACCATAATCCAAATTTATAACACTGGAGTGCGGGTAGTCTACCAGGAAGAGATTGGCTTCATTAGAGAGCTGTGGTGCTCACAGCAGCTGGGGCAGCATGATGCCAAAGCAACTTAGGAATTTGATCATTTCCTTTTCCTCGTGGTTGAAAATACATTGAACATCATTTGTTAAAAAAAAGAAAAGTTACTTGGTTTTACTTTATTATTGATTATGACCATATATATACAAGTTCTGTTAAATACCTGTTATTAATAAATTACTGACCCTTCCAAGTTAGGGACCCAAACCCAATAGAAAGAGACTGAGTTTTGGAAAGCAGAGCAGAACTTTATTCTTTGGTGAAGGAATGGAGAAGGGTGAGCTCATCCTCAAACAGCACCTTCTACCCTCCTGGGAGGCGCATCCTGTGGGACGACTAAACTCTTCTAGGCGTGCGGCTTAAACTTCGGGTGTGCTCGGCCTCTTGCACACGGTTCTTTTTGCACACGAATCCCCATCGCCACCTTGGTCTTCGCGGCCGGGAATTAGGTATTGAAAACATTAGGGTCTTGGAGTTCCCTGGTCGTGTAGAGGCTTAAGACTTTGTAGCTGGCACTGTCAGCGCTGTGGCCTGGGTTCGATTCCCAGTCAGGGAGCTACCCACATACCAAAAAAAAAAACCCCCACAAAAAACAGAAAAAACGTTAGGGTCTTTAGGATGATCGCCTAGTGACATTATGCCATTGGTGGTGTGCTCAATAATTTTACACGTGATTTTCTTTGCTCATAACAACCCTTTAAGGTAGGTACTCACTGTTCTACACCAACAGCCAGTGAGGAGCAGAGATTAGAGTGCCTGTCCAGGGCACTTTTACCACCGTGTCATGTTTTTGGACTGTTGTCACACAATGTTGTAAGAGCTGTGCAAAGGAGGAATGAAAGCCCAGTTAGGGACATTTTAATAGTTCTTTGTTCCTCCACGAGGGCCAGTTCTGCTGCTCACGTATCCGTCTGCTCCAGCTGCATGAGAACAGCCATGTGGCAGTTACTTACTGAAGATGATCACGTTCCTTTCTAGAAGAGTACGACACCTTATTTTCCACTCTTGGCAGCCCCCCCTCCCCACGCACGAGGTGTAGCTGAGAAATTGTTTTCTAAGCGGATTGCACTGAGGTCATGAGTTCTGAGCGCCGGGGCGTGTTCTGGTCTCCTCTGGAGGAGACGTGAATGTCTGGCTCTCCTCCATGTCCCTCTTTTGTTCTTTGTACAGTGACACTCCAGGGGAGCTTTCTTCTGTTTTCCACCAGGATTTCACCGTCGGAGTCATTCAGGGGTTGGAAACCCCAAAACACTGGTGAGCCAGTGAGGGGCGTTGGTCCCTGGTCAGACCCAGCCCAATGACAGAAAGTGAGACAATCTTGTTCTGCTGCAAATATGTTTTTCCGAACACACCCAAATCCCAGAGATTTTTCATCTTCCCTGGGCTCCCCAACATCCGCTTGGGCAAATAACAAGCTACTGCAGAGAAACAAACCGGGTCTAGGCGCCCAGCGGGCTCCCACGGGGACCACTCGCCTCCTTCGGACAGAATCTCAGGAGGCAGTGGGTTTCGGAACCATCCTGGGATATTTTATTGGTTGAAGAGTTTTGAAATAATTTTGTTTTTCTTGTTGAACAAAGCCGAGAAAAGGACCCAGGTGCCGAGCTCCCCTAGTCTGGCAACTGCAAGGGCCCTTTAGCAGCCAACGACCCACGGAAATACACGAAGCGTTTGGAAACGAAGTCGGCGATTTCCGTTCTTGACCATCAGCTTTCCTCTCCCAGCGGCTGGCGGGAGGGCCTGCGGGTTGGAACAGGCCTGGGCCGCAGGGCGAGTCAGGCAAACTGGGGGTTCCGCCCCAGCCCGCCACCTATGAACCGTGTCGCCCCACATAAATGACAAAACCTCACATCCCCAGTTTTCCCAGTTCCTCCTCCTGGGACGCCGAGAGGAGGATGTAACAGAACAACAGGGCTGAAAGCTCTCGAAAGCTCTCGTTACAAGACAAAAACTCGTGACTATGTACAATGATGGGTGTTAACCGGACTCCTTGCGATTATTTCATAATGTACACAAATAGGCAATTATATTATACGTCTGAAATGAATATGATGGCACATGTCAATCATATCTCAATTTAAAATGTACGTGTGCAAAGTGTCTGGCACACAACATGTAAAAACTCGATGACCGTAGCTCCTGTTCCTTTTCTGTTTTTGCTCCTCGGCACCTGGAGGACAGTTGGCCTTCTGTCATTTGTGGAGGAAAAGAAGAAAGGAAGGAAGGGAGGGAGGGAGGGAGGGAAAGAAGGAAGCAAGGAAGATCCCTGAAGTCACAGACACTGCTTTCTCTTCTTCAGATGGCCTCTTCTCCTTCCCAAGCAACCACTGAGCTTCCCATGTGCTCCTCCTTGCTTTGCACATGCCGCTGTGCCCCCCGCCATTTGTACCTGTTCATTATAATGAATTAACAAACATTTACTGAACTTCTTCCATGCACCAATCACCCAGCTAGGTATTGTGGAGAATATAAAAATAAATAGCACGACCCTCTCGTCAAAGTACTTACTGCTTTCTGTTCAATAAAAGATGGAAGGCATAAAATTGTAAGATAAGGGAGAAAAAAACCCATATAATATGAGTCTCCTAAAGTGCTTAAGGAGAAAGACGGGAAGGGCTTCACAGAGGTGACAGCATTTGTGCTGCTTTTAAGCAGGAATTGGACTTGCAGAAAAGGAGCCTAATGATGTCCAGGAAAGGAACCAGCAAAAGCTAATGGGTGTTGGATGACAAGAAGAACACAAATCATCAGAATAATTACTAGCAACTGAGCATCTATTAGTGTCAGGTGCTATTCCAAGTGCTTTATAGCTATAATTTCATTTAATTATCAAAGCGAACCAGGAAGATAAATTGTGATAGCTTAAAATATCTTTGTTTCAGATTTATTAAAATGAATATTCACCCAGAGGGCACAGGCTCCAAAAGAAGCAAGTTGCACAATATTAGGACATTTGTGCTGTTAACACAGTGCTTTGAGAATAAAGAACACTAAGTAATCTGAATATTTGTTTATAATAAACGTAAGAAAGGAGATGAAAATATTCATCAGTCAGGTAGTTTAAATATATAAACACAGGGCCTGAAGAAGTGAAGAAAGTTTCTTATCAACTCCATATCGAGCCTGTATCTTGTCATTATAAAATTGGGTGGTTTGCTCATCAGAAGCACACTGTGGAAATCATCTACTCTATAATCATCCTTAACTATGAGGCTACGATACTTGTTTTAAGAAATTATATTTATTGTCTGTTAGGGAAGCCTGAATCGGCTTACGAATCTCGTGGTAACAGCTGATTTTCTTGCACTTACCCTGTGTGAAAGGCTGTCATAGTCTCGGGGTTAGGCAAACTACGTTTCGTTTTTCTTGAAAAATTACGCAAGTCAAAACTAAATGGTGATGACAGTAGAATTATCTTTAACAGATAACGTGGACATGTTGGCAGTTGACTGACAGCTGGTTATTTCCATTGTCGGATGAGGAAACTGAGGTTTAGAGAAGTTCAGTGTGGAAGCCATAACAATACACCATGTAGAACTCCAATTCCAGCTTGGCTCGAAAAAGCCACTTCTGTATTTGCTTGTCGTGAGGCCACACTTCCGAGAGGCTGCTCCCAGCCAGCGATGGGCTACACGATGTATTGTAGGTGTATGTACAGGTTTGGGTACACGGAGAGGAAGGATCAGGTCTGCTAAGGATAAGAAGAACTCAAAAAAGGCGACAGGTTCTTCATGTCACAACTGTGCTTCAAGCGAGCCCGAGGAGCCTTCACAATCGCTGGGAACTGAACGCTGCCAGAAGCACTAAGTGTTTATGTGACAGACGTTTTATTATAAACTTTTAAAAGGCCTGCTTCCAAAAGTTGGCTGTAAGTCTGAAAAAGGGAGTCCCCGAGCCCAGGTTGTAGTTAAATTACAGTTCGTGTTGATCACCCTGAGAAGGACAGGGCTGAGAATTCCTCCTCAGTGAGTCTAAGCCAGGATGTGAACTTGGCGGAGTTGCTCAGAAGTGGGCTCTACTTGCCTTTTCTTGTTCTTTCTAATTGGTGATGATGGACTGACCAATCAGATCACAGTTCTGCCCCTATTAGCTGTGTGACCCTAGGAAATACACCAAACCATTCTGAATCTCAGTTCCCCCACCCCCACAGAAAGTGGGTACTTGTGAGGATTTAAAGACATAAGGCACACACACACACACACACACACACACACACACACACACATGCTCTGTTCTACTTCTACCTGCCACTCTTTCCCATGTCTCTATCTTGCTCTGCTCCTGCACACAGTGGTCTTCCTGCGATTCCTCAAATTTCTCAGGCCAAGGGTGCTTCAGGGCCTTTACACATGCTGATGACTTTGCTTGGAATATTTTCCCCCATGTCTTGGATGGCTTCCTTTTCCCCACCATTTAGTTCTCTTAAAATTTCTCCTTGGAGTGACCTTCTTGAACTTTCCTATATTATATAGGGATCAGTCACTCATCACTACCTACTTGTTTAGTCTAATTTCATTTTCTTTAGAATGCTCATCATGAAGACAAATGATATAACTTAAGTATTTATATACTTTCTTGACTAGCTCCCCCACTCGCTGAAAGGGAGAAGGGTGTTTTGTTGTTGTTTTTCAGGGCTGAATCCCCCTGGTGTAGGGAGCACCAGGCGCATGGTAGAGGTTCAGTAAATATTTTTGCATGGATGAGCAAATGAATGAATCAAATGAATGTGCTCAGCCCAAGTGGATCTTGTGAAAATAAATATGAGCTTCTTTCCTTTCTGGCATCTCATTAAAGACTATCAACAGTTTTTAGTTCAACAGTTTTCCAAGAGTATTTTCATTTAA